>JAWZYT010002409.1:685000-812500 GCA_034508575.1 Petrolisthes manimaculis | reverse complement strand
GTGTAAACTCCCTCCTCCTTATGGTTCCTTCAGAGCTGGTCTCATGGAAGGTGTGGCCCCACTTGTAGCTCTTGTGGTAACGTGGACTTGGGCCCACATCACTGGTTGAAGGATCAAAGACCTTCCCCACAATCTCCCTGGCGGTCGGAGGCCCCCAGACTCCCTGGTCCAGCAAGCTCTGATCCCATCTTCCTGGGATGTGCTTCGGTAGCCCAGACATATAGGGCACACCCATAATGCCAGTGTGCTGTACAATAATTAAATCTGGATCAACAAACATTACTTTACCTTGATAAAATATAAGTGGTATGTATATTATATTTATTACAGAGCTGAGTATGTAGATGTTGTAATGGGAGCACAAAACATCCGAGAAGAAGAAGAGAGTCAAGTCACAGTGAGGTCCGACACACTTATGACTCATGAACATTATAACTCCTTCTCTCTGCATAACGATATTGGTCTTATTCAGCTGCCAAGCCCCATCACATTCAGTAAGCATTATAATTATTGTACTGTACAGCCACAATTAAATATCCACCGACACTTTCTTTCCATTGTAGTAAATATCTTGGTAATAAAGAACAAAGTATGCCAGGAAACAGGACCAGATGAACAAAAATAATGGTGTTTGTTCTGTCTGTTGCTTGGAATAATAGTTTAGAGGAATAATTTGCTCCAGATTTACCAACAACAAATTCTTCCCTTATTATTAATATATTTTGAACCTTACAGATGACAATATCCGGGCTGTGTCGTTGGCATCACTTGATCCCGATGTTGGTACCACTGTCACTCTTTCTGGTTGGGGGAAGAAATCTGATAGTAAGTTCTGGTAACACTGGTAATATAATAATAATATGTCCTGGTAACACTTTCTATAATATAATAATAATAATAAATCTTAGTAACACTTTCTATAATATAATAATAATAATAAATCTTAGTAACACTTTCTATAATATAATAATAATAATAAATTTTAGTAACATTTTCTACAGTATATTACAATAATAAATCTTAGTAACACTTTCTATAATGTAATAATAATAATAAATCTTAGTAACACTTTCTATAATATAATAATAATAATAAATCTTAGTAACACTTTCTATAATATAATAATAATAATAATAAATCTTAGTAACACTTTCTATAATATAATAATAATAATAAATCTTAGTAACACTTTCTATAATATAATAATAATAATAATAAGTCTTAGTAACACTTACTATAATATAATAATAATAATAAATCTTAGTAACACTTTCTACAGTATATTACAATAATAAGTCTTGGTAACACTTTCTATAATATAATAATAATAATAAATCTTGGTAACACTTTCTATAGATACTATATTATCTCCTTTCCTTCCTTTCATTTTTTCCCTCTGTTTCTTTTCTTCCCTCCTAGTTGTTTTCTCTCCTTCCTTTCCTTTCCTTTCTTTCCTCCCTTCCTTTACTTTCTTTCCTCCTTTCCTTTCCCTCCATTTTTTTCCTCCCTTCCTTTCCTTCCCTTCCCTTCCTTTACTTTCTCTCCTCCCTTCCCTTCCTTTCTTTCCCCCCTTTCCATTCCTTTCTTTCCCTCTCTTTCTTTTCATCCCTCCCTTTCTATTCCTCCTTTCCTTTCCTTCCCTTCCTCTCCCTTCCTTCCTTTCCTTCTCTCCCTTTCGTCCTTCTCTCCTTTCTTTTCTACCTACCTTTCCCTCTCTTTCTTTTCCTCCCTTCCCTTCCTTTCCTTTCTTTCCCTCTCTTTCTTTTCTTCCCTCCCTTTCGTCTTTCTCTCCTTCCTTTCCTTTCCTTCCCTTTCTCTCCTTCCCATTCCTTCCCTTCCTATCCTTTCTTTCCCTCTCTCTCTTTTTTTCCCTTCCTTCCCTTCCCTTCCTTTCATTTCCTCCCTTCCTTTCCTTTCCTTCCCATTCCTTCCCTTCCTATCCTTTCTTTCCCTCTCTCTCTTTTCTTCCCTTCCTTCCCTTTCTCTCCTTCCTTTCCTTCCCTTCCCTCCAGCTTCTCCAACTGTCCCATCTCTTAATCAACCACATTCTCCTGGAGTGTCATAGACCTCGCTGTTGCTGCACCTAATATCAATCAATCAATTAATCACTATAATCAAGTTGTTGTTGTTGTTGTTGTGAAATGTAAGGACACAGACACACACACTCATAACAATTCTGTATTTATAACAGGAATAATATGTTGTTATTGTTGTTGTTGTAGTTCTGATAGGCAAGGACACACACACACACACACACGTAACAGTTCTGTATTATAACCTGACAGATGCTCTTGGAATCACCGACGTCCTGAGACAAGTTGACGCTCCCATCATAAGTAACGACGAATGTGCCGAGACCTACAGCTACGTTATTTATCCTGGTACCATCTGTATTGGTGCTGAGGGAGGCAAAGGTGTCTGTAGTGTAAGTATTAAATTTATCGATGATAATAATGTTTTGTTGTTGTATTTCGTGATGATAATAATGTTTTGTTGTTGTATTTCATGATGATAATAATGTTTTGTTTTATTTAATGATGATAATAATATTTTGTTGTTTTATTTAATTAATTATGATAATAATATTGTGTTGTTTTATTTAATATGATAAGTCATGGTGTCATTTTCTACAGCATGTTTTTTATAGCATGTTCCAGCAGCCCATAAACTGATTTAGTTTCATTAAATTCAGACAACTTGCAAATTTGACCCCATATGACCTCGCATGACCCCACCAATGTGCGGGCTGTGGTCATAAGTACTTCTCACTTAGTTGAGCTAATATTAATTTCGTAAAACTGACCGAAAATGGCTTCAAAATCCGTGAAATAGGCCGTAAATTAGGATGTTGTACAGTCGGCGGCAGAAGTCCTGTCGCCTCACCCGCTTCACCAAGTCACACAGTGTTTCATGGACTCGATAAATACGCATGTGAGGGGGGCGGGGGAAATATTTCACATACTCTGGCCCCTCCCCCACTCAGTGTTACCAGCACAGATTCCGCAGACAGCTAGGGTACGTGGTCGCGAATATGTAGCTCATGGAACTTCGACCCCCCAACCCCCCCCCCCCCTTCTAAAGTTCACTCCGGGTCGGGACTCGGTGTGCGAACATGTTTGGTGCATTGCTATCAATGTGCAAAATTTCATCGAAAACGACTGTTGGGAACTGGTACTTTGTCTTCCCCCTCCTCCCACCACCCCCAGCCCAACACCACAATTCTACATATATAGATAAAAGATAGATTAATATGTCATGGTGTTACATGTGTTACAGGGTGACTCTGGTGGACCCATGAATTGGAATGGTGTTACTGCTGGCGTTACTTCCTTCGTGGCTTCGGCTGGCTGTGAGTCTGGACTTCCTCACGGTTTCACTAGGGTCACTTATTTCCTGGACTGGATTGAGGCCAACTCTGGCATCGCTCCTTAAATAATGACAAGGAAAGTTTTGTGTTGGTAAATCTGGAGCAACTGAATCATACATAAATTACATCCTTATAATCCCTGTATGACTGAAATATAATGAGTTGCAACAATTAACTTGATCTTTTCTTTAACATCAAAGGAAAAAGTGTTTGTTTGAAGGAAAACAAATATTTACATTATTTCTATCCACCAAACGTTTGACAAAGATGACATACATCCAGTTGGCTCCACTCCCGCGCTTCTCCCCTCGCGTTGGCAATATTGGGCCAGTCAGAAATTTGAATACCGGTCCACAAGTTAAACTATTCGAAACATTCATATCCTTAGAATGAAATATATGAATGTTTCGAATATTTAAACTTGTGAATCGGGATTCGAATTTCTGACTGGCCCAACATTGGCAACGACAGGGGAGAAACGCGGGAGTGGATCCAACTGTACATACACTTAGGAAAACAAAAAAAGCCTATTAGACATTTCAATAAACCCAACAATATTTTTATTAAATCGAAAGTACAGTCACGAGCACTAATAGGTTTACAGGAGTGCTTCGAATACCTAGAGAGTGTAAATGAATGCACATTCATTAGGGTTTTGTCGCTGACTGTTCTAATAAAGGATCTGTTTCGTGGCAGAGTTTGGAGGAATCAAGTAACCTTCCAATATACGAACATGAGAATATCCCCTTAATTCAAGGAAACATTTCATTTGGGGTAAATTGGGAGAATACTTATTTGAAGGGTTATTGATTCCTCCAAACTATGTCAAGAAACAGGCTACTTCAATACGTAGAGGGCTGCTGATTCCTTCAAACTCTGCCAGGAAACAGACTAATTCAGTACATACATAGGACTTTTGTTTTGTATAAATATTTGGAGGGACAAATAGATTCCAAAGCTAATTTCCACCTTATTACCTTCTACTTCCCCTTATCCTAATTTCCACGTGGATGTAAATTACGGTAACAGTGGCACAATGAGAAAATGAAAACATTGATAATTGACCACTAAAGTTTTATTATTGCTTCTCCGTTATTTACAAAGTTGGAATCCATGTGTCCGTGGGTCACGTCCTTTTCTCTCCTTTCCCTACTGTCCAATTTCATTATTTGCAATCACACAATCAAGGTGACTGTTTTAACCCAGACGTTGAGAGAGAGAGATAGAGAGAGAGAGAGAGAGAGAGAGAGAGAGAGAGAGAGAGAGAGAGAGAGAGAGAGAGAGAGAGATTAAAGATTACATATGGGTAATAAAATTAGGGGAATCTAGAAGATAACAATGGAAATAAATAAGAGCCAGGCAGCAAAACCTGAGGCAGTGCGAGAGGTGAAGGAAGGTGCTGTTGGTCATGACAGCTATTGTGCACACAGCCAACACCAGGCCATTGTATCCATGTTCTGTGGATTTCTTTGCTTATATAACTAACCTATTCCTCTCTCTCTCTCTCTCTCTCTCTCTCTCTCTCTCTCTCTCTCTCTCTCTCTCTCTCTCAAAATACCGTCACATAATCTATACATGTCAGTATCTGGTGAGAGCAGCTACACCGTAATTCATAATCGCATTCAATGCTATAAGTTTTGGGCGATATAAACGCTTATTTCTTGATGTGTCGGTGTGGCCAGGATAGTAACAGCTGCAACCATCAAATCACTTCGATAATCAAGGACCAAGTCTCTATAACGGATATCACTGCAAACACTACAATAAATTAGAATTCCACACGCAGCTGTCACCACACAACCAGGCAGCAAGTATGATTGGCCACAAGACACTCGCTGTTGGAAAGACAGGACAATAAAAGCACTGGCTGGATGTATTAAAATGTGTAGTTGCTTGACAGAATGGTTACGGAACAGTATAGTATAAGTAAGAGCCTTTGTTGACGATGTTTTCGACTAAAAAAAAAAAAAACAGTAGCGAAACTACGTCAATAAGGCCTCATATAGTGTTGTTCCTTATCTAACACAGTGGCCGCCACCTCACCTGCACCATCATCACAGAATCACATACTCATCCCAGGTAAATTATCTTTTGGAGGGAAGGGGTATGTGTGGAAATGGGAGGGTAGGAAGGGAATGATTGGAAGGTAGGAAGGACTGGAGAGGGTGAAGGTGGTGTGGTTATGAGAAGGGAAAAACTGGAGGAGTAGAGTGTGAGGGGAAGGTGGTTGTGAGATGATAGGAAGGGTTTAAATGAAACATAGGGAAGGCAAGGGTTGAACGTTGTATGAAGGAAGGAAAGGGAACGACGGAGAATTTGTTATGAGACTGAAATAAGACAACCCTCGGCCTAAAAGACCCCGCAGGGCGAGGGAGAAGGTGATAGAGAGGTGAGACAACAAGCACAAAAGAAATAAAATGAAAGGAGGGATTTAAAGAACTGAAAGGATGTCAAGGAAAAACTGAATAGGAGACGTAAAGGATGGACAATAGTGGTTTTGGGAACAGAGGTAGAAAATCGGGCAAAAACAAGAAGGAAAAAATGGAAAAATGTAAAGTGGCAAAGGTTGTAGAATATTAGAGAGTAGCAAGAAAGAAAAATGTATGATGTTAGGATTGGGAAACCGAGTGAAAATAATTGATAAATAGAAAGAAAAAAACATTAGAGAAGAAATTAATTAAATACTGAAGAGACAAGACAACTCGTCTGCAGGAAAGTAAAGAAATCGGTACAGATGGACAAAAGGAGCAATAAGTGAATGTATGAATGAGAAAAGGAAGGATGGATAAAAAGAAAAAGGAAGGATGGATGAAAAGAAAAAGAAATGAAGGCAGGAAAGAAGCGAAATTGACCAGTAAGGAAGAAGGATCGAGAGACACAATTAAAACATCTGTGAAAGGAAGGGCTTCTGGTTGCTCAGAACTATGTCAGGAAACAGAATAATGTCTCAGGATATGAGTGTAGAATTTGTTTTGTTGTTTAGGTTGAGTGAATCAGTATCTCTACATTTCGTCCACGACAAAATACCTCCTTAAGGGGAGGGTATAGTTTTGACATTTTTGGAGATTATGATTCCTCCAAACTATTCCAGGCAACAGGATACCATTTTTTTCTTCATCTGGGTCTGTTTCCTGGCATATTTTAGAGGAATCAAGGCACTCCAATCTATCAAAAGTATACTCTCCCCTTAACACAAAGAATGAGTAAAAAAGTAATGCGTGCCACAGAAACAATAGAACTTGATTACCGAGTGGACCGGACCGCAGGCAGTAGCCGTTACACCGTCACCTTTCATTTATCACCAAGTCATTAATCAAGACATAATAATTATTGCCTATACAGCTTTTTCTTGTGTGGGTCCCTCTAACGTCTAGAACACTCACAGTATTAGCTTATTCCGTGGTACTGATGTCCCCTGAAATGACTTTTGAGCTTCCAAAAAGTTTTTCTTATTGCCAGACTCACTATTTACTTTGAAATATTTAAGATGTTCTAATGAAGACTAATCTATAACATGTGTGACATTAAAAGATCATCAGGTCAATAATATGCATAAGAAGTACAGCGACTTTATGCTGTAAATTGGACGGTACAGCCGTGGTTGATAGTGCTGAACCAGGGTCGAAGGAGTGTTGGAGAGCAACTGAACAGAGTTCGAACAAATGAATTTTCCAAACCATTCTCAACGTTGAGAACGGTCTAGAAGTCTCACTTTTTCGAACTCGGTTCTGTTGTTCTCCAACACTATTTGTACCCCGGTCCAGGACTATCAGCCATGGCTGTACAGTGCCGGACTAATACTTTGCCCCGCAGCAAACCACAGTGCACCAGGATTCTGAACCACTTCAGGTTCGGACAACGAAGCACCAGATTGATTTTCGGATTCAGACCATGAGACGGCGCACGGTGATGAAGGGATTTGTTTTAATAATTGCGCCGTAGCGTCAATCAACAGGCAGGCAACCATACATACAGGTAGGCAGAACCCATGAGAATCAAATTACTACAACCACACATAAACACGCACACACACACAAACACATCAAGAAAACATAACAGAATGAAGCACAAGCATATAGACAAATATTTATATTATGACCTACTTAAATACCAGAAGCTGCTCCAAAACCTGATGGTTCAGCAGGTGTCGACAAACCACATCAAGTGGCAGACCCCGGGGCAGCAAGTGTTGGTTTACGTGTGTGTGAAACTTTGAAATGTTACATGGCTAAAACCAAAACTTAAAGCAGAATAGTGAGCAAGAAGACCATAAACTTCTAATCAGTACAATCAAACCACACAAGGTGTCCATGGACACGATTGCACAGTGTATCAGGAGAATGCTAGTTATGTCTGGGGTCAACACCACCAACTACTCGACTGGCAGTGTACAGCTCCGGACTGATCAATGGTCCACACTTCTTCCACCCTTGCCTTGGTGTGGGCCTCAACGGATATGGTATCACTGACAATATATTAGTAATGAACGCACACGTCTGGCTAAACACGGAGTTGCCACATCGGAAAAAAATACTCACAAGCCGAGCTAAGATATCACATTTAATCTAAAGCTTGTTATCTTACAGCAACACAAGGTGTTATGCATTATTAATTTGTTTCTTCATTCCCTGAATATGACCAAATCATTTGAACAACACACCAAGCAGCAATTGGAGCTTCATTCTCCCTCCTCTCCCCATCCCAAACCATCATTCAGCCTCCCCCACCCACCTTCCCTTCTCTCTCGAGCCCCTCCCTCCATGCCCCTCTTACTGTATTGTAACCTGCCGCGCAGTAAGAGAGCCAGCCTGAGGCAGAGGGTAAAGGTGGGTGGATGATTATTTATGTCCACGACTGTATGTCCAAAGAGATTGTATTTCCCCAACAGGGATTATAATAGAATATTGGGAATGACAGTTTTTTCGTACAACTCCCACATGGCTTCAACGCCTCATGTGTAAGCGACCGAAAGCAGAGAAGTGATTTGCTGAAGTACATGAGACTTACCGTATGTTAGTTGAAATGTACAGTCGCGAACCAAAGTTTCGCACCCCTCTTGGTTGTCAGGAAGGCGAAGACAGTGTTAAATATATGCTGAACGATGGGACAAACTGGTGTATCGGGTTGGTAATGAGACAGGCTGAGGTTAATTTTCCATGACTTCCGGTTTGTGGTTTGTGAAAATGAACCTCACACTGTTTCGTTACCAACTCGAAACACCAGGTTGTCTGATCGTTCAGCATATCTTTAACACTATCTTCGCCTTCCTGTCAGCCAAGGGGGGTCCGTAACTTTGGTTCGCGACTGTACTTTGAATTTTACGAAGCGAATTACCTCAGCAGAAAGGGAGTTTTCACATGCCCTCCTCCCACCCTTTTTATCATCGCACATCTGGGGCATTGCATTACCATTCAAATGGTAATAGAGAATGAAGTAAAGAAAACGAGGTCATGTGGGCAGTCGTACGCTTTAAAGTCTGATGGCGAGAAGCAGCGCAGTGTATCTCATGTGAAAGCTCCTTTTCTGCTGAGGTGAATTGCTTCGTATAATTCAAAGCACATTTCAACTATCCTACGGTAAGTCTCATATACTTGTTCAATTTTCCTCTAATAATTATTTCCACATAGAATGAATAATGAATTTACCAAGGTAGTAAAACAATTGTGTTTTGCAGAAATTAAGACAAACTTACCTGTCTTTCTAAAATTATATGGGAGACAATAAATATTGTTGAGGGGAAGTTGAAAGTACCCTAAGCGCAAACCACTCACATACAGTCTACCACATGCAGTATTCTTACTATTCATCGTAACATTTTATGGCGTGGTTATCTACAGCCCAGGCAGTTTCCTTGTTTCGATCACACCGCCTGTTTCCCACAAAGCACCTCACCGAATACCTCCGGAATTTCATACATTATCGTCTAACTTATTCTCCTCACGATCTCTTTCCGCTTGTACTCCATACACTGCTGCTAATAACGACACTTTACACTACCACCATCGTTCTCAACATCACATCAGTCAAAACGCATCAGGGGAATTATTTGGATCTATTTCTGTAAATTCCATCAACACTACACCACAGTACAGTCAGGAAGAATAATAAGTATCCAGTATTTGCTTTGAATAGCCTGAGGAAGTATTTTACGAGCTCCAGCAGGTATTGCTGTAATTGTTTCAGTAAGCACTATGCTGTATCTAACTGGTACAATCTGTCTCAGTTCTGGCTGTTTTAGTTAGTGTGCCAAACTTCTCATTCCTGAGAAAGTGAGACGGTGTAGAGCAGTGTTTCCCACACTTTTTTTCTGTCATTTCTCCCTCATTATGTGTCCAGACTTTGGACAGTCAAGACCTCGTCCTCAGTGTGCATAGCGACGACAGTTACCACGTACTGTCCGTGGAGTTACCTTGGTGTACCGAGGCCTCTTACCAGCAGTACTCTGTTGTCTCTTTGCCTGGTGTAGAGTAAAAAGTAAAGTAAATTTGCAGCGTTTTGCTGTGCTGCACCTTCAGTGTTTTGTTTTTGCTGGAGGAAAACCAGTAGTTTATGCTAGACTAGCAGCGATACCCGACGTTGTCAGGGTGAAGATCCTACATGTGGTTTTGTCAATAAATTTCCTCTAATTATTACACCGCCCCGACCCGAAGGGTGTATTGTTTTCGGTGATGGATATTTATTTATTTATCTGTTCGTGTGTTTGTTAACAGTCTAGCATCCACAGGTTTAGCCGTATGATGTTCATTTTTTTTCTATTGATAGATATTCATCAGAAAACAAAATGATTAACTTTTGGGCAAAGTCGCTCTAATGTACACTCGTGATACATAATTTCTGACCAGAGTGTGAGGAGCAGCAAGCTTCGAATCGCTTGGTATTGCTCATTTCCGAACCCAGTACACCTATAGAGGTTGAGTTCGAATGCAGGGTATGTGTGTGGTGCCTGCCGTTCGTTTCTGGTCAGAAATTGAGTATCACGAGTGTCCAGTTGCCAAAATAGGTATTGAGACAACTATTGATATTGATTTTTAAGGGGCGGTGTTGCCATCGAATGATGTCTTGTTTTTATGTGAACTTATTAGGAGGGTGGAAGGAGTCCATTATCCTGTGTGGTTGCTGGTTCACCAGATAAACCATGCCAGCTTTACAACCACAAAAGTTATCCATGATGCAAGTACAGCAGAAGGTGGCATTGTAACAGCCACGATTAAATAGCAAGGCCCGAGTGGCGAATTGGGCTGCAGGGGTACTGGGATCGGCCCCCCACCATTGGTCATTTTTTAAATTTTCTTATTAATATATAATTTATAAAAAAAGTCAAAAGAAATGATAGATAAAGATAATACTGGTTCGAATAACATACACACACACACACACACACACACACACACACATATATATATATATATATATATATATATATATATATATATATATATATATATGTATATATAATTAATATAAAATGTCAAAAGAAATTAAGTAAATATTGTCAACAGAAAGAAGAAAAAATATACGTTGACAAATAAATTGGTGACTAAAAGAACGAATGTAATAACCAAATATATACACAGAAATGTACCATAATGTTATATGTTATGTAACGTTACGAAATGTTTTATTATATGGTATGTTACGTTATATTATGCTATGTTTGGTTAAGCTACGTCATGTTATGTTACTGTAGTGATTTGGGGGTACACTACTATCGGAAGGTGTATATAGTAGACTCTATTATACAATTCACAGTTTATTGGTGATACACAAAGGGCAAGAGCCACGACAGGACAGTCAGAGGTCAGCGTGTCGACGAGGCTTGTCGTAGGTGAGAGACTGTCTGAGAGGTAGGCAGGTATCACGTGGGGCGGGACGAAGCGTGCCAGTGGACCTTCTGCTGCTACTTCTGCTGCTACTGTAATGGGTTACTGCTGGTGGTGGAGTCACTAGTGTAGTGCTGCTGGTACTGTCGAGTCTAGTGGTAGAGCGGCCTCCTATATCCAGGCGAGTCCCTTATATTTAATATGGTCTGGGTCAACCAGGGATTAGCCGAGAATTAAACAAAGAATAGACTCAGGAAGTGGAGCACGTGGTGACACTACAAGGATAGGAGTGGAGCACGTGGTGACACTACAATACCCCCTTCCCCCCAACAGAATGAATTTATTAGGAGAGATTGATTGATGGATATTAGGCGCCGCAACATCGAGGTCCTATAGCGCCAGAAAAAAGTGATAGAGAGGTGTAACAGCAAGCAGTAAGGAAATGAAAAGAAAAGAGGGACAGTTGAAGAACTGAAAGCTAATGGCTGGGGCCGAAGGGGCGCCAAAACCCTGTAAGTATTGCCCACATTAATTAATATAGGCAATACCCCCCTACGGGGTATTAGGAGAGAGGGGAAGGGACAATACATACAATAAAATACATAGTAAAATAATACATACATACAAAAACACATAATAATCATACAAGGGATATAAGTGCAGTTGCTCCAGGCCACCAAGAAATGAATTTATTAGGGGAGAGGGGAAGAGACAATACATACGAAGAAATACGTAGTAAATAATACATAAAACAAAAAATAATAATCCTACAAGGGATATATGAAATAATAATAAGACCACCAAAAATATATACATATATATAATATCGTGGGCAGTGTAGGAACCAGATGGTGGGTGTCTGGAAGGGTAGGTACAGTTGGACACATGAATGGAGGGTACAGCCCAGGTGAAAGATACTCGTCCCATTTGAGTAAACATTGTCTATTATCAGGTACTTGCTTTTTATTACCATCCTCAATACTGACTTCTGCCCCTGATGTCTCCTATTTGGCTCTAAGGAACTTGATATTGGGAAAAATTGACCATCTTTCACTTGGGCTGTACCACCCATTCATGTGTCCAACTGTACTATAGGTGCGGCCTGAGCGTCCACACGAGGCAGTCGCTAGAGGCGTCTGAGTGGCGTGGCGAGGCTGC
The DNA here is from genome assembly GCA_034508575.1 of Petrolisthes manimaculis. Classification (NCBI taxonomy): domain Eukaryota; kingdom Metazoa; phylum Arthropoda; class Malacostraca; order Decapoda; family Porcellanidae; genus Petrolisthes; species Petrolisthes manimaculis. Next base: position 800,155 of record JAWZYT010002409.1, on the reverse strand, counting down.
TAGGGGCATAGTGTGTCGAGTGGGGTCGCTAGAGGCGTCTGAGTGGAGTAGCGAGTGGCGGGCGCAGTCGGCCGTGGTAGGGGTTAAATGGGGTTGGGTACATGATGAGTGGGGGAAGGAGGGAGGGGTGGAGGTGGACGTAAGGAAGGATGAGTAGGTTGGAGCAGGGTTGGAGTAGGTTTATTGGTGAGGTGTGACCGTGTGGGTGGTAGAAAGTGGTTGGGGAGGGGAAAGTGGGGAGTTATGGGTTTGAACACGGGCTGAGTGGGAGGAGAGTGTGGTGGGGGAGGTATAGGTTAAGTGGGGGAAGGGAAATGTGGTGTGGGTGAACGTGAGGAAGGAGTAGGTTGGATGGGGGGAGGAGGTCGTGGTATGGGGGATACTGGGGGAGGTATGGTTTTGGTATATGGGTTGAGTGGGGGGGAGGAGAGTATGGTGGGGGAGATATGGCTTGGGTGGGGGAAGGAGAGGGTGGTGGGGGATGTATGGGTTGGGTGTGGGAGGGGAAAGTGGGGGGTATAGGTTTGAATAATGGGTTGAGTGAGGGAAGGAGAGTGTGGTGGGGGCGCACGAAAGGAAGGAGTAGGTTGTGTGGGGAAAGTAACGTGTGGTGGTGGGGGGGGGGGGGAGTGGGGGAGTTATAGGTAGGGTGGGGGAAGGAGAGGGTGGTGGTGGGTAAATTGGGGGAGGAGAGCGTGGTAGGGGGGAAAGTGAGGTAGGTATGGTTTTGGTTATGGGTTGGGTGAGGGAAGGAGAGCAGGGTGGGTGTGGGGTAAGAGTGGGGGTTGGGTAGGTTAGGCTGAGGTGGAGGAGCAGGGATGGGTGGGTCAGGTAGGTCGGGTACGAGAATGTTGGTGGTGAGAGGTCTGGATAGGGATGAAACTTATGGAATGGGCTTCCCCATAACATAATAGACTGTAATACCGTAGATAGCTTCAAGTGTCGCTTAGATAAACACCTTGTGTCTAATCCCCGACTTACGATGTTTACTAATGAATAATTTTTGCCCGTTACAGGTGGCAAGTTAGCCAAATTTCAACTACTTTCTATCTTTCCTATAAAATTTCCTTGTGGAGTTTTTTCTGCCAACCCCACAAGGTTCTGACTCCTGACTTTATTTCCTGTACGGCTCAGGCCGGAGGGAGTGGAGGGTAGGGAGAGAGCCTTCTACTTTGTGCTATTCTTATCTACGACTATCACTGGAGAGAAATTCATTCTCTACCAGTACCCTTCTAATAAAAAAAAAACTGTGTGTACCGTAAGGTCTGTTGGGGTCTGTGATTCTATGTAACTCTCACTCTCTCTCTCATCCTCCTTCCATTTATATATCCTGCCCCTTATCATTTTCTCCCTTCCCACCACTCTCTTTCTCAATGGAGCTCTCACACTCACTTCGACTACCCTTTCTCTCTCAAGTACTTCACAACCAACGTCTTCTACCAACCCACATATATCAGATTACACCCCACTTATCACCCCCTTCCCTTGTATCTTACACACACACACACACACACACACACACACACACACACACACACACACACACACACACACACACACACACACACACACACACACACACACACACACACACACACACACACACACACACACACACACATACATACATACATACATACAGAGAGAGAGAGAGAGAGAGAGAGAGAGAGAGAGAGAGAGAGAGAGAGAGAGAGAGAGAGAGAGAGAGAGAGAGAGAGAGAGAGAGAGAGAGAGAGAGAGAGAGAGAGAGAGAGAGAGAGAGATTAATAAAATTAATATTTATTTCCACTAATAGTGGTTATTCTTTTTACAATTCGTACTTAATATTCTATTTATATTAGAGTTCATAAAAATAGATATGCAATGGAAATAAACAATTAGATTTGTATATGCTGAACTGATAAGGAGTGGAGGAAGTGGTTGGAGGTAAAGGTTGGTAGATTGGAGGTGGCCTGGTGTGTCTGGGAGAGTCTGCCTATAATTAAAATGTCATTATAGGGATTGTCACCCAGTGGAGAGTTGAGCCTTAATCTTTTACTGGCTGGTGATTAAGTCTGCTCCATTCTCAGTTCAGAAATGTGTACATACAAGCCAGTGTATCATTTAGAATTGTGAGAAATAAGAAATAATAATAATACTAATATTAATAATAATAATAATAATAATAATAATAATAATAATAATAATAATAATAATAATAATAATAATAATAATAATAATAATAATAATAATAATAATAATAATAATAACAACAATAGTGATAATAAAATAAAAATAGTAGTAATAATATTACTACAACAATGAAGAGAATTATAGTAATGATAACAATAAAATAATAGTAATGATAATATTAGTGATAATAATAATAACAACAGTTTTTTTCCTAGTATTGCTTCCTGTTCTTTATATTGTAGACTGATGGAAAGGAGAGGAGTTGGCTTGGGTAGATATTATTTAAATACTTAAAAACGGTGACAACTGTATCGAACTTTACCTTATTCTGAATGTTCAGCCATTTTAAGTCTTTAAAAATTGTAGTAACATGGTCATACTTCCTTGCCTTTCCATCGACAATTTTGGCAGCAAAGTTTTGTAGCTTTTGTATGCGGATAAGTTGGTGTTTACTTGCTGTGTCCCATATAATATTGCCATACCTTATAAGACTTAGTTTGCACTATGATCTGTCTAGTTTCCTTGTTAAATCCATTTTTTATTCTGTTTATAAATATTAGTATGCCCAATACTTTTTTGCTGAGTTCTTTTACATGTTTATCAAATGACAAGTAACAATCGATATGTATACCTAAGCTTTTTACACAAGTGCTTGGTATAACTGAGGTATCTCCAAATCTGATAGCTGTGTTTGGTGGTATCTGAGAGATAATTTGCCTAGTTCCTAAAATTATACATTGTGTTTTATTAGTGTTTAAAAGAAGACCATTACTAAGAAAGTATTCCCTGGCATTTTTTAAGGTTTCCTCTGCTTTATGTAATGTAGTCTGGAGATAATTTAGTTTACCACTGTGCAGGAACTGCGTGTCGTCAGCGTATTGTACAAGTGTACAGCCATTTATATATTCTGATATATCATTTATATATTATATTAAATAGTATCAGTCCAAGGATTGAGCCTTGTGGTACGCCAAAATTTACATTTAATTTTGAGGATATTGTGTTTTTTAGCCGAACATATTGTGTTCTGATATTAAGATAACTGTTGAACCAAAAGTTCTCAACACTGACTTTATTGAGTTTATTAAATACTCTCATGAACACTGATAATGTAAATGAAAAAGTTAATACACTAATATACCAGTAGTTTAGACATTTGTGCCCACTTTGTAACTAGAAAAATAAAACGTCCACCAGCCCCTTGGATGACCGATAAAGTTCTCCAAGTTATAAAGACGAGAAAAGATGCACGTTGACAGTTAAAACTAAACAGGTTCGACCTGCAATTACAGGAAAATTACAAGGATCTAAAGAAAATAGCCAAATTACTAATTAATCAGACAACAAAACAATACTACCACGATAAACTCTCAGACTCAAGGGGTAATACTTGTGCAACATGGAAAATAGTTAAAGACATGATACCTTACAAAAACAACAATAACAATAGCTTTTTTGAAGATCGACTAAATAAAGCTGAAGAATTCAATAATGTTTTCGCAAGTGTGGGAAAAATAACTTATGAAAAACTCAGTTATCCTTACAAGAAAGTAATCTTATGAATCCCCCCACTGAAAGACGCGACAATGGCAATAGTACACCCAATATTACAAACTTCTGACCAGAACCTGTTGATGTAAATACCGTAATCTTAACAATTAAGCACCTGCAAAATACAAAATCTTATGGTTGGGACAATATTTCTCTCCGTTTTATTAAGGATTCCCTCTTCGTAACTGCATTGTCTTTAACCCATATAATAATAATAAACGCCTCATTTGCAACTGGCGTATTCCCCGATGCTTGGAAGGAGGCCATAGTCACGCCTTTATATAAAAATGGAGACACTGAAGCTGTAAGCAATTACCGACCAATCTCACTAGTACCTGTTTTTTCTAAAGTCATTGAAAAAATGGTCTTGAATTTTTTTTCTTGAATCCAACAAATTCCTTTCTACTACCGAACATGGCTTCCGTCCTAACCTATCCACAAACACTGCACTAACAGTCATCACGGACAAGATCTACCATAACATGGATAACAAGCAAATATCACTGTTAGCTCTCTGCGATCTGTCAAAAGCGTTCGATAGTGTTAGTCACTCGATCCTGTTTAAGTCATTAGTATGATTTAAAAGGTAGAAACATAATACATCATTGCTGTAGGTTTTGAGGTCTCTGAAGGTTTTGACTGTTGGTGGACGTTTAGGCTTACTTAGATTTACTGTAACGGTTATGAGGTCGTGATAACCAATGATGTGTGGGTGGGACAACATCGCTTTGAATTACTTTATCTGTTCTATTGGTTATAATTACATCAAGAAGAGTAACAGAGGTAGGAGTGATGCGTGTGGGCTTATTAATTACTTGTCTCAGTTTATTGTTGGATATGATGCGTGATAATTTATCATTACAGGAAAGAAGATTATCGTTTAGATCTCCTAGAACAAAAGTAGTTTTCTTACGAATTAGAACTGATTTTATAATTTCGTTTATGTAATCAAAGGAGAGAGAGAGAGAGAGAGAGAGAGAGAGAGAGAGAGAGAGAGAGAGAGAGAGAGAGAGATTACGAAGGACAGGTAAAAACGCATTGATATAGTAAACTTTGACCCGGGAATTTGTATTGTTTTATATACACACACACACACACACACACACATACAAAAGTAAAAGATAATGGACGTGGCCTTCATGTAAGAGTTTACACTATAATAACCAGGAAGAGATTAGCTAGATAAATGATCGCCTACTGGAAAAATTATTGGTAATTTCGTAATTATCTTCAGTACTATAGTTCCACATAATATAGACAGGTAATAGAAGAAAGTTGTTCAATTTAAAAAAAATAATATTGGGATATTTGAAAATAATGTTTGATAAAATTTAGAGAGAGGTAACAGATAAAAGTATAAAATAGATTATAAAAGGTTCTGTGATATAAATGTAATTAGATTAATTAAAGAACTTCAAGATTCTTTGCTGAAATTACAAGATTTAAATAAATGTGATCTGTTAAAGAATTCAGAAAGGAAGGAAAATTCGTGGTACAGTTACAAAAGAAACTACTTTCTCACAGTAACCAAAGGGCTTTAGGTTATCATTAGCCAGTAAATCTTAGGATGCCACAAGATTATCATTGGATGAAACCTCAAGGTTTTGGATGCCTCGCATGTATCGCACATGGAGAGTATAAGGTTTTACTTGCTTCAGTAGATAACAGTCAAGGAGTTACCCTAGGGGACCTTACGATCCATACAAAGAGGATACCTGTGGGTTTAGTTTTGTAAGTAGGTGACCGTCCTCGAATGTGTCATGTGAAACTAACAAGGAACACTCACACAACGGCTTAAGGACCCTGTGACCATGATGAAAAGTGGAGGCTTCTGATTTCTTCTGATTATGCCACGAAACAAGCTCATTCCATATAGGTGGTGTTTCGTGACGATGTTTGAAGGACTCGCTAACTTCCAATTTTCTGACTACATCACTGGGTCCCTTAAACACCTAGACGGTGATTTAAGACTTTGTCTAATCTGGACTTGAACTGATCCACAGAGTTGCTGTTGACTACATCAGCAGGAAGCGCATTCCAAATACCGCAGATACTGTATGTAAAGAATTTACCACACCGATCACGATTGTATCGCTTCAGTTCAAGTTTGTAGCCATGATTCCTGGTTGTTCCCTCACTGAGTTGGAAAATGTCCCTGTAGTCTACATTGTCAAAGCCTTGTAGTATTTTAAGCACTTCGATAAGCTGACCATGCAGTCTCCGAGTTTCCAAAGAGAACAGGTTGAGTTCTACCAACCAATTTTCATAGCTCTTGTGTCTAAGAGAGGGTATAAGTTTGGTTGCCCTGGCTTCCACTTGTTCCAATCTCGCGATATCCTTTCGGTAAGAAGGACTCCAAAACTGGACTGCATACTCCAGGTGCGGTCGGACAAGAGAATTGTACAGACAAAGTACTATCTCCTTGTTCCGGTATCCAAACTGTCGCTTTATGTACCCTAACATCCTTTGGGCTTTCTTCTCCGCCTTAATACACTGCTTTGAGAACTTGAGGTCGCTGGTGATAGTTACACCCAAGTCTTTCTCAGTATCAGTGCTTACGAGAGCATTGCCCTTAAGGGTATACTCTGTTCGGGGGTTTCTGTGGCCTATATGCATAACTTTGCACTTGATCACGTTAAATGGCATTTGCCATGTGTCAGACCATTCCCCGATCTTCCTAAAATCTTCTTGTAAGCGGGTAGTATTTCCTTCTTTCAAGACATTCATACCAAGCTTAGTATCATCGGCGAATTTGGAAATCTTGGCAACCATATCACTATCCATATCATTAACGTAGATGATAAATAGTAGTGGTCCCAGAACAGAACCTTGGGGAACACCGCTAGTAACTGGAACTCACTCTGAAGCCTGTCCATTCACTACCACCCGCTGCCGTCTGTCACTTAGCCAGTTCTCTATCCAATTTGCCACATTTCCGTCTATGCCCAGTCATGACATTAGATTTTAATGCACATCACTATCTGGAGACAGTGCAGATATCATCACTTACTGCATCATGGAATATAGTCAGACATGTTTTATGCTTTGAATTAGTAATGATACATGGATTGATTGATTGATACTTGGAGTTGTAGTAGTAGAAGTTATTGTTGTTATTAGGTAGCGTAGCAGACGTGGTGTTCAGGGATGAATGACTTTTCAGTTTCTTAAAGTTTAATTTATTTATAAATACTTATATCTATGCACACAGGGAATTATACTGAAGTGCCTTTGTCTGATATGGTATTGTGTCTCTCTTGCTTGAGACAAGTATATAGCCCTTGGGAGTCAGTTTTAAGTATCCTATATATAAGTGTACGTCTTCTGCTTATAAACATTTCCAGCTCAATAGTTGACAGAAATGTCTAGAATAACTGTTGCCTTATTTCCAGTTTGAAAAAGGGAAGGTCTAGTTTTTAGCTCCACCCATTTACTTCTCTTACCTTCTCTCTCTTCCCCCTGCTTTATTCCTTATTCTATGAAAGTGAAAGTGAACCAAGGTGGACAGAGGTACACCTGGGCTAAAGGCATCTTGGAAAGATTGTAAATGAGATAGGAAGATTAATTATAGCCCAAACCTTTCCTTCTCTCTCTCTCTTTAAGAATGACCTCCTTTATGACCTGGGTATGGAGATGCAAATACAGGATAAGGAAGGTATGGGTGTGTGTGTGTGTGTGTGTTTCCAACCTGCCCAGGTGTTTGACCTGGGGGAAGATCAGGTAGTTGGTGACCCTCATCCATTGACCCTCCTTAATGACTTTTTGAGCATTGACCCTTTTATGGGTATATTCTTTTGTTGCAAATACTAGATCAAGAACATTATTCCCATGAGTTGGGCTATTAAAAAAATGGATAAGGAAGATCTCTTGTAAGTTAGTATAAAGGTACATAATGAGCTGATAATGGTTCTCTCCATTTTGTTAACTGGTAAATTAATAATGGTTCTCCACATTTTGTTAACTGGTAAATTAATAATGGTTCTCCCCATTTTGTTAACTGGTAAATTAAAATCGCTGAGAATTACAGCCTCTTGCGTGTAACTCAGCTCGCTAATTTGCTCATAGATGTCACGGGATGCAAAAACGCTTCCTTGACTTGGGTGCTCGACCGCAAAACTCAGTCAGTTGACCCCTTACCATGGAGTCACCAACCAGCCTAACCTCGGTGTTTTCTTCATCATCGTCTTGTGTCCAGGATCTTGAAGCGGTTTTGGCATGTAGTGATGGGTATGATGTTTCTCCTGGGTCGTATGTTGCTCCTGACGACACGGAACTCCTCCCTTGGAGAAATGGAAGTCGTTGGTGGTGCCTATGCAGGTAACGGTGTGGTTGGTAGTGCCGGTGAAGGTGAGGGTGTAGAGGCAGTAAGTACAGGGGCTGTAACAACTGGTACTGTCGGCGTTGGTGTCACTCCTATGTTGAGTTCGGTGAATTCTTGTAGCGATTCCAACTTCTCGTTAAAGGCCTCAATCTTGTGGTGTGCTGCCTTCAAGTTGGTTGACATCTCCTCACGTAGCTGGCAGAATCTACAGAAAAGGACGTCTCTGTTCGCGAAAATTGTGGGGCCGAAAGTTCCAGAACAGGACGAACAGGTGAGTTGAGGTGCCATGATGTTTATTAGTCTATTATTAATTTATAAAATTTATTACTAGTTTATTAATTTATTACTAAATTAATTTATTAACTTAAAAAAAAATAAGTAATTTGCTTATTTAATATATTTATTAATCTAATAATTTATTTATCAAATAATTTATTTGTTTTTTAGTAATTTGTTTATTAATATATTTAATAATTAATCTGTTAGTTATTTACTTTATTAATTAAATTATTAATCGATTATTAATTTGTTAACTTATTTATTAATTATTTAATATATTCATTTATTTATCAATTATTTATTAGCTAGTTAATTAATTACTTTCAACTTGAGGATGTTAGGGGGAGATGTACGAATTGTACCAGTAGGGAGTAGGAATAAAGGTGTGGGAGTGGTGGAGGGAAGAGGCAGGTAAGATGAGGTGAGTGTAATGAAACTAGGCACGCCTTGGCTGAAATTTCTCTATTTCACCTTCTCTACATCAAGGTCAAAATTATAAATAACTGAATACAAATAAAACCTGAGCAGGGTTCGAACCAACGCCGGCAATGGTGAATAAGGAAAGGGGAGCTCTTAGCGCTCATGGATAATCACTCGACCATCGTGACGGCATTGTCATATCGCGATATGAGCTTTAGGTCGAAAATCAAGGGATCTGAATTTTGCCATACTTTCGCCAAGTCCTCGCTCTATGAGTGAATGTTCATTCTGGTATGAAGTTGCTTTGATTGTGTAAGGGGAAAAATGTTAAGATGAGAGTGACGGTGGGAACCTATTAGAAATTATTATTGAAAAGTTATTGAAGTATTGAGGACTATTCCGTGATGATGTGAAATCTCAGGGGTAATCAATTGGCTGTCCTCGGACCGAATTAGACCCGTGAATGTATTTGTATTGGCCCTTTTACTTGACTCTCTGCAATTACATAAAAGTATCAACTGCTTAACTAAATAAATAGAACAAAAACAGAATACATGGTCTGCACAGAGCAGGAACAAGATGGATGGGAAAGCATTTGACTGGAGGGTGTGGTGCTGAGGAGAGTGAGTGCATTTAAATATTTGGGATCTACAATATCTGCAAACAGTAGTGAAGACAAGGAAATAGCGGGAAAAATCCAAGCGCGATGGAGCAGTTGAAGAAAAGCAGATATATTGTGAGATAGAAAGATGCCAGAAAAATTAAAAGGAATGGTGTATAGACTTGTAGTAAGACCAGGAATGACATACGAGGCAAAGGCTAAGTAGCCTTCCTACATGTGAAGAAAGTAAATATAAGAAAGATGGAGGTAGCTGATATGAGAATGTTGCCAAGGATGTGTAGAGGACAGAATCAGAGGACAAGAATTTTTCGCTCAATTAATGGTTTTATTTACACAAATATTATACACCTAACAAAGCATATTCATCATACATTATGAACACAAATCTTCTTAATATCTTGTCCACCCTCCTTCAGCTTCAATTACCTCTTCCAATCGATTCTGCATCGAATCAACAAGCTTGCTGCATATGTCAGGAGTCACTCTAATCTCCTCCCATACTTCCCTTGTTTTTCTCTCTACAGCAGCTCTGGTCTTCTTCTCTACCCCTCACTCATTTACCATTATTCCCCACAAGTTTTCGATGGGGTTGCAGTCACAACTCTTTGATGGCCAATCAATTACTACAAATTCGGGGTGGCGTGCAAACCAATCTCTTACAATTCTGCTAGTATGTATTGGTGATCTGTCGTGTACGAAATATATTGGGTCAGGATCAGGAATGGCATACGCCCTAACCGAAGGTAATAGTGACGTTTCTTTGCACTCACACGAGGCATATTCACTATATGGGGTATAAAATCGCGAGATACACAGGAAAATAAATGAATGCAACAGGTGGACAAGACGCACGTACAGTCACTCTCCTGGTATCGATCGCACTGGCTTTGTTTACTGTGCAGCTGTGCTACTGCTGCCGCCGCCATGGGAACAGTCTAAACTATCGTACTGCAATAATATACCCAAAAAATATTGAAAAAATAAAAATAAACGGTAGAAATACAAAGATAATAGAGCATGAAGATAAAAGGGGAGTGGCAGGCGAGCGGGCATTTAAATACCCAGCAACATAATTCCGCCATTACATGAGCAGGTCGCGTTACATGTCTGGCAATGCTGCGCATAGGGTGCATAGGGAGGAGTTTTGCCATATATGAATTTTCAAAAAATGACCATATTTGAACCGAATCGAAGAACCTCCCCCCTTTATACTCCAAGCTATTCAGGTGACTGTCAATTGCCACCAACTCACCTACGCCGCCATACCACATCCATCCGTGCACGGAGACAGATACTCTTCCACAAGGCCGCTTCAAGCGGCCTTGCTCTTCCACTTCTTGTTTTTTCGCATATGTGTTCTCGCTTGTAGCGCGTGTTTCAGGGACGCCAACACACGCGCTCAGACGATGCCACAGACGTAAAGGTCTTTTCGTCCGTGATATCACCTTCCTCCAGAAGTCGATGCCATGATGAATATTTTCTTGGGCGAATATTTTCTTAATCGTCCTTCTCTGTTAACTTACGTTACAAGTAACGTTTCTTTTACAGGTGGCACATAACAGTCTAACCCGCCTTCTCTTATGTGTCGTCTTGTCGTAGAGGGATGACATTGCAGGTCCAGCTGTCGTGTGAGCTCAGTAGCACTTGATTTCGGGCAAGCTCTTATTTCCTCCATTATTCTGCCATCTTGCTCTGCCGAAAGGACTCGTGGACGACCCGACCTTGGTCTCGTCTTCACGTGCCCCTCCCTTTCGAACCGATGCAACCACAACTGTGCAGTTGCTCTGGAAATACCCATCTGACGTGCTGCTTCAGAGACAGAATATCCAGCTTCTCGTAAGCCAACCATCATACCCCTGCGTGCTATGACCTCTGGTCTGTTGGCCCATGTGCGTGGATTATGAAGTTGTAGAGCACGTCCCCGTCCACCCATGTCTGAAATAAAAACAAGCCAAATTAAAATATAGCCACAATCGCCGATGCTGGGGTGCATAATTTCTAAGTGTGTATGCATTTCTCCACACCCATTCCAACACCTAGGTTAGGTTTGGTTAGATTAGGTCAGGTTAGGGTGGGTTTCTATATTCATCCGTATATGGGTAAAATGAGCTGGGAAGGACACTGAGACTCTTTCAAAGAATGTCCAATGGTTACTTATATCTCTAAAGTCTAAGCGTTATTTTTATTTATTTTACAAGCCACTACTCCCCAAATTAGTGGGCTCATGGGCCGCGCCCCTCCATACAAGCATGTGGTGAGGCCTCTCTCTCTTTCTCTCTTATATCAGCTTCCAGACTCATAATTTGCTATGACCTTGATTTTTGTATTTCCTAAACAAAGGTCCATGTTTGGTCGAATTACTAAATATTGTTTTCGTTATTTGTTTTTTTATTATAATTTTTTTATGAAAGCACCAAGCATTTTAATATTCCGAAAGTATATTGCACACAACCATGGGGATTCAAATACATGCCATGTTAAAGTTCATACCACAGAACTACACGCACACAGCCACACACACTCGTCACTCAGGGTGGCCGGAGTGACTGGGACCGGAAGAACGAGGGGCCGTAGTGATTAATTTGTTTCCTACTTCACCAGACATCTTCACACACCAGACATCTTCAGTTTTAAGTGGTGGCATTATGTTAGAAGAGAAACAACACACTTGCCACCACAACTTCACTCTTCCCTAAAAATTTCATTTTTAATGTGGCAGACGAACCACATTAATAAAACCATACATTAATCTGAACAAACACAGAAGGGTTTTCCACTTTCCCCGAACACATAAGAAATAGACAATAATTATACAAAGAGAAATATTTCAAAGAAATAAAAATACTACGGTATATTGAGAGAGAGAGAGAGACAAAAATCAGTGTTGTCTCTCGTTTCTTACCTGATTCCTTCTTGCAACTACCGGCATCTCCACTTCGTTAAGGGTCTTCAAGGGCTAGAATAATAGAAAAAGTGGACAATAAGAAATTTATCAAGAATGGTAATGAAAGTATTAAATAGTTATTAACATATATTGTCATTAATAATACTCATTCATATAATTTACATCTTCACTATCCACCACCTTATTAAACATTCTAGGATGACTACAACAATAGACATATCCAGGTATACATCTCTAAAGTTTTTCACCTTCAAGTCTTATCCATCTGTATACAATTTGTCAGCCCTTCGTTCAGCAACACGCAGACAAATATCAAATTTACAAAAGGACTATATCATTAATTATGCCGTGGTCACAATAATGACACCTGTTTTTTCAAATCTGAGACTTCAATCCAAGTTGTTTTTATTAGCCAGTCTTATTCATTTCAGTTATCTGGAATATCAGATTTAAGGGGATTGGGTAGTGAGAAGTTAAGCTGCGAGCTGTGTTCAGGTTGAGGTAGAAGACATTAATTTAGGGAGTGTAAAGTGAACGGTTTGCGGGTTTTGTGTAATTAATTGACATATCGTTGATCAGAAGTGTTAAATATTGCTTTGGCGCATCTAAGAGGTTATCATTTGCTTAGTCTGATAAATATCAGATATTAACAGAAGCTTATAGAGTCACAGGGTTAACCTTAAATTATAGCCTACATTATAGAAATTAACAGAAAGTATGGACATATACAACACTATATTGTAAGGTGTCCCTAAAGTCTGTAGTATTTAGTTACTAGCTGGCTCCGCCGCCCTTCGGGCGGCTAAGAGCCGCTAGCTCCTGCGGAGGGCTGGCGGTCTGCGGCCGCCCTTCCACCGCCCTTCGGGCGGTGGAATTTTCATACACGATCACAGAGTTCTAATTAAACAAAGAATATAATAATACAACACTGATATGTAACAAATACAAACTCCACTACCACCACTACTACATCAACCACTACCACCTCCACTACTACCACCTCCACTACAACTACTACATCAACCACTACCACTACTACCATCACTACCACCACTACCACTACCACCACCACCACCACCACTACATCAACCACTACCACCTCCACTACTACCACCACCACCTATTCCCGCACCCCCTAAACCCCCCACCCCAAGCCTTACCTTACCTAGTGTGTATGTGTATGTAAGGTAGGGGTATGTGTATGTGTGAGTGTGTGTGTACGGTGTGTATGTGTGTATGTACCCTAGTGTGTGTTGTTTACGATAGGGGGGATGGGGGGGTGCGCGAGTAGGGGGACAGGCTTGGGGAGTTTAGAGGGGTGCAGGAATATGGGGCATGCTTGGGGTCTGTGGCGGTAGGGGACAGGCTTTTTACCCCTCCCAGCCTGTCCCCTATTCCAGCACCCCCCAAACCCCCCCACCCCAAGCCTGTCCCCTATAGTCTATCTCTCAGACACAGTCTCTCTCTCTATCTCTCCAATGTAATACAGGAATAGGACAGGTTCATCACTACATCAACCACTACCACCTCCACTACTACCACCACCACCTATTCCCGCACCCCCCAACCCCCCCACCCCAAGCCTTACCTTACCTAGTGTATGTGTGTGTTTGTGTGTGTGTGTACGGTAGGGATGTGTGTGTTTGTATGTCTGTGTATGTGTGTGTATGAGGCATGCTTGGGGTGTGTGACGGTAGGGGACAGGCTTTTTACCCCCCCCCTCAGCCTGTCCCCTATTCCAGCACCCCGCAAACCCCCCCACCCCAAGCCTGTCCCTTATTCCCGCATATATAGTCTCTCTCTCTCACATACAGTCTCTCTCACACAATCTATCTATCTCTCACACACAGTCTCTCTCTCTATCTCTCTCTCACAGTCTAGCTATCTATCTATCTCTACCTCTCACACACACTATATCTATTTTTCTCTCTTTCTCCCCCCCCCCCCCCACACACACACTATCTCTATCTCACACACAAATATAACCAAACCCGGTATTACCTCTCTCTCTCTCACACACACACCCTCTCTCTCTCTCTCTCTCTCTCTCTCTCTCTCTCTGAAATTAAAAATAGAGATAGAGAGAGAGAGCCTGTGAGAGAGAGAGAGAGAGAGAGAGAGAGAGAGAGAGAGAGAGAGAGAGAGAGAGAGAGAGAGAGAGAGAGAGAGAGTGAGTTTGTGCGTGTCACTAATCCAGGGGTTCGAATCCTCCTCAAAACATTAACATTTTTTGAAAAACATGAAAAACATTTTTTTTATAGGTCCAAAACACTCCCCAAGTATTAGCGATCACACCCATGTAAAAATTTTCACTCTAGGACGAAGGATCTTGGCGTGCATAGAGGACACACACACAGAGACACACACAGAATTTCGGCTTTATGTATATAGATAATTATACTAGCCATGTGTCCACACTTGAATTTTTAACACTAATAACTGCATCTTGTGCAAACCATTGAAACATCACACAAAGTTTGTTACAGCATTTTACATTTTTCTCACACAGTCAAACACACCCTCTACTATATCCTATTCACTGTCATATTTCAGAAGATATTAATTAAACCATATCATAAAATAAAATCAGCCACACTCTACAACAATCTGCTTATCACTTTTAATATACACTTCGCTTCAGATTGTCACTTATCCTACACACCTGCCACACCAAACTGTCACACCTCCACATGTCCAATGATATATGCAAGTAAACGCATATCTGGGTACGTCAGGGAGAATTGGATTTGTAAAGGATTCGGTAAAAATTGCATTCAGATTTTGGAATAAGGGGTGACACACGGCGGAATGGACTCATGTTATTTCATAAAATATCTGAATAGCCACACGTTCAGAAGGGTTCCTACCACTTATCAAGTTCACTTTTTTTCTTTACTTGTCCTTTTAGTCACACAGTTATCTTAATTTCTATTGTTACTTCCTTTTCTTCTTCCTCCTACTCTCAGACGTTATTTCTCTCTCTTTATTTATTTATATATTTCATCATCATCGTCCTCATCATCAGCATCCTATTTCCCTTTTGGATGTTATTATTAAAGTTAGTAACATGCTTACTCCATTCTTCTACATAATTTTATTTGTCATTATCTTTCCTTCAATATCCATTTCTCGACTTCATCGTCTGTCCTTTACATCCTTGAACCCAGGCTTTTTTCTCTTTCTTGACCTCCTCCATCATTTCCATGACATCCTCAGTCCCTCCTTGACCTCATCCTTAGCTTCCTTTAATCCTCCAAGACTTCCACCTCCACTCGTTGACCTCTTGACCCCTCACTGATCTTATCGGGGCCCCTGCTACTCCCGTTGCAAATCATGTTCCCAAACTGACTGTTTGCCTTCCTTCCTTAACCCCTCTCAGTATCCACCTGCCACCTGTTATGCCTACTTTAGAACGTCTTCCACCACCCCTTTTCTATATATCTGTAGCTTTGATACCTTGCCATCTGTGGAAGCTGCCTCCAAGGGGATAGCCAAGGCAGAAATTCTACAGTTATTCCTGATAGATGACAATATATATTTCTATACAGTTTCGGCGTAGACTGTCGGCCTTTTCAGTGGTGCATAGTCAAAGAAACTATGTGACATACAGTGGATGAAGAGGACTGAGTTGGTTTGCTTGTGAGTGACTAAACCATTGGTCATAGCTTTCAAACATACTTATTACCAATGCGAATCTCGTGTAGATAAGAGATACTGTGACAAAAAGAAATCTTGACTTACATTTTCACTGAAAGAATTGATATATTATTTATATGGCTATTATATGCCCCACTCAAAGATCCCATGGAATAATAAATTTTCTAGAGCAAAATTGAATTATTATAATGTATATAACAATTAAATAAGTAATTGATTCATCAATTGGCTTACCTTACCCGTTTTATTAATCAACCTTCATTGTGTTGGCTCAAAGAAGGTTTCACATAGGTTAAATTACCCCCTTCTCATTGCAAGTTCTTTTTTATCAACATATTTAATTTCTAAATGAGGTCTTCCAATATGTATGCATTTATTAATTATAGAATGAAAGGAGATATGGTGTATGAAACAACCAAACACAATCGCTTTACTATATTTATTAACATTTCCAGTATACCAACATGTGCAATTAAATTATATTCACTAGCTAACAAACTAAATAATTATGTCACCCTCTATATATGACTAACATTTTCTGTTCAAAGTCCACGGGAGTCAACGCTTCCGTCCTCGTCGATTGTCCTCGAGTATATTTATATTTTCCTCCAGTGTTCAGTCTATTTTCTATGTTCTTCAATTTTCTATGTTCTCCACCTCAGCTAATTTTCAATGTTCACATCTATAATTATCACTCATCATATCCACGTGATTTAGTAGACGAGAGTGAATATTACGTGTGTAACTGAGACGTTATATTTCCCAAACACTGTCGTATTTTTATGGTGCTATCCCTGGACCTCCTACTTTTAATTATAATCAATATAAACCTAATACGAGTCCGAGTATCTATATGAAATCGTTTCCAAGACTCACATAGACACCTGTCCTTCACATCTGTAATTTTCAAAGTCACACACACACGGCACTCGTTTTTCTACACATATCAAAGTAGGATGCAGAATGATACTTGGCATATAGACCTTACCTTGAACTCAATTGCTTTTTCTGTTGCAAGTAACGACAACAAGAGTGACTCTTTGAAGCACTGGAGAAAATTGGTGGTCGCACCGAGGTAATCTGGCATTCACTGTCCTCCTGTGTGTTACGTAACGAGATGAGAGGTCGAGAGCTACGTGCGTCTGTGTTACGAGATGGAAGTCCGAACTCGGAGTTCAAATATTCACATATGAGATTGTTTTCATACTCATACATGAAACACACGGCACTCGTCACGAATCATTTAGTGTGCCAGAACTAAAATGATTTGACCTTCTATTACTGAGTTTGATTGCAATTAATCTAAAGTCTGTAGCAATTGATTAATGCTATAGAGTGACATCTGAAGCTTTGGGAATACTGATATGTATCAATTATTCATCTTCAGGCTCTCTACTATACTCAGAGCAAGACGAGGATAGAGGCTGGAGCACCACGAGCGTAGGTCTTTTCGTATGGCAAGTAGGAGCTGAACTGGCTTTTCTACCCTCAAAAACCCCTTATTAATTAATTAGCTGCTAGCCTTCTGGCCACACCCAATTTTGTTCGAATCCTAGCTGTCTAACTTAGTCTTTGTATATCTCACACTCACACACCAGCCGTACATGCAATGTTAATGACACCACATAATTTATCACGGTAATTATCCACTGAATAGTTTATAGAAACGACAACCTCAAAAATTATACTAACCGATTATCATTTCTACTCCAGCAGTGGCGCCTTCCGTGACACGAAGATGAGAAGGTTTTCTCATCCGTCCAGATCACTCTCTGTAAAAACTCTTCTGGCTTGTCAACATATTGTTGGGCAAGACCGTTGCTTTCCCTCGCGATGTTAGTCAGTCAAAAATTCCTTGTTTGGTGGGATCCGGTGATACACCCCAGCTTCGTGCAACACTTTCCTGATGGTCCTTTCGTTGACATCAAGGTCTGTGCATCGGCTTCTGTGGTGTGTAGTGCAACGTGGTGGTCTTCAGTATGGTAGGTTGCCATACTAGCCAGTGTCCTCTGCTTTACCAAACAATTAAAAAATAAAATAAAAGTGCCATATACACAAAGACGTGGATAGACAAAAAGATATGATATGGTATTGGATTTGATATATATATAATTGATCTTATATTCAAACTTTTCAGGTTCCATGTGGTTCAGTGTGGGGTGGTTACTCCCTTGAAACAGTAGCAGCGAGGCAGTTCCATCTTTATTTAATAGATCGTTCTAATGCAATATAATGAAGCAGATGTTCTAAATGTTTATAATTTATTTTCAACTACTCACCCTCATCTGTCCTATACACGACCGATGCCATATCCATATGGCGAGGAAAGTTCAAGAATGGTTTGTTGCTTATGATAATTTGCAGCTGATAGATTTGTCTAGTTAGACTGCGATATGAACCCTATAGAAAATCTATGGGGTTCTATCGTTAACACGTGGGAGCCGGAACGAGAGAGAACCACAGCAGAGTTGTCACAGCACACCAGAGCACAGTGGGAGATTTTTCGGGAGGCATGGTGCCTCAATGCCCGAGCGACTGCAGGCTGTCATTGAGAAGGAGGGTGGTTGGACACGATACTAGCAACAAATTGATGAGTAAGAAAATGAAATACGTAATTTCAAGCCTTAATGTGTTCATAAAAGTGTATATAAATAGTGTATACACTGTATCTCATCGTCGCTAAGGGTCTAAACTCTAAAGCAATACATATCTACAGTAGGTGATTATAATTAAAAAAAAACAACATAAAAACATTACACATGCTTAATGCAAACGTGAGGTCGAAGTAAAAACTTCAGGTTATATTAAGTTAACAGTTATTATAATTGTATGACACCAACGTGTTCATCATTTACAGTGTGGTGCCTACAGTCCCAGTTGGATTATGGGTTTGAATGCTTCGTGACGAGGACTTGTGGAGCTTTCACCTAAACTGACAAAGTCATGTAAACAATACCCAATAAATGTCTAATTTAAATTTTTCCCTGTTTTAATTAGTAATCATATTAGTGCTGACACAATATCCTCTAAATCTTGTAATTGGTTCACTAACACTGGCGTCTGAATGGCTGGCCTACATGTTGACCTCAGATGAATACGGCAATAAATATATTTGTCATATATATCGGATTGTATTTGCATACCAAATATCACTTTTATTTCTATTGTGGTCTTGTTTGCACATTGACAGATTATGCAGCATCACACAGAATGATGGTGGTGGTGGTAAGATGGAGAGTAAAGGAATGGTGGGATGGAGGGAGAGGAATGAGTGATATGAATAAGGGAGGACGGGGTGAGGGAGAACAGATGGAGTAGTTATTGGGTAATTAAGATCTTACACTATATAACTATTATCCTTTGGTAACCAGTTACACAATAAACGTTTCTTAGAAAGTGTCGTGCATGAAACAGGGTAAAGATAAAGGATTTAGGCTACTTGAAATTTATTTCAACACTGAGTAGGTGGTGCATGGCTTGATATATTAGTCATCAAAAACGGGTGTCGTGTTAATTGTATTCGTTAAAATCTAGATTCATTTCAAATAATAAAGAATATCCCATGGAATGCAGCATCAGAGTTGGATTTAGATTACAGTAGAAAACACAATAAAGGCGACAGTCGGCTTTGTTCGTTTATAATCTTTAGCTACTTGATCCAATAATTCTCTCCATCTCGATCACTGGTGAAGCTTTACCCCCCTCTCCCCAACCCCACCCCTCCTCTCCTACCACCTTCAAGTGAGTGGTTCACATCCATGATCACAAGTGGTTAGGGATTCAAATTTCTGGATGGTTCAACATTTCTCCCCTCCCGGTTAGCACACTCGCCTAGTACTCACGTGAGAGATCCCGGGTTCGATTCCCGGGTCAGTGGAATTGTTGGACAATTTTCCCAAGCCCCTATGTCCGTGTTCACCTAGCAGTAAGTAGGTACCCGGCTGTAAAAACAAGGATAGCAACCTTGTAGGCTGGGGGAAGATATGTTGATGTAACAACACTGACTGCCTTAATGACCAACACGAGTCGATATGCATAAAGCCCTAAAATTTTTCTTCTTCTCTCCCCTCCCCCCTCCACCTGCCAGTGATACAATATCCACTGAGGCCCACACCAAGTCGAAGGTGAAAAGACTGTGGACCATTGATCTGTCCGGAGCTGTACATTGTTACCAGAACCTATATCACACGAGTTAAAAGGTCTCGTGCCTGGGGTGTCTTTACTTTTTTGAGTGACTGTACATTCATATCTATTACTAATCAAACCTCTCTTTCATCATCTAATTTCCACTATCTATACTTACCTGCTGATAGACAATTAACAATATCTTGGCCTAATCACCCTACACATGGCATAGTTCAAGGCTACTGTAAAGAAGCAGACTCAGGTAATTACGATGCAAGGGAATCGTTACATAAACAATGGGTCCAATGAAGAGTTACTAAAATGATACCAAGTCTAAGAAACAAAACGTATGAGGAGCGGCTAAATTATTTAAATCTATTCCCATTTGCACAATGTAGATCGAGAGGCGACTTAATCCAGGTATTCAAAATAATCAAAGGCATAGATAATATGGACTGCAACAAATATTTCACTATTGACCAATCAAACAACACGAGAGGTAACGGCTGCCAAATCATAGATAAATCTTTTAATTCACACGAATCCAAGAATTTATTTTTTAACAGAGTCATCAACTTATGGAATGGGCTTCCCTGTAACGTAATAGACTGTAATACCGGTGTGGAATAGAATATGGACTCCCATAAGAAAATACTCCCCAGTAGAAATTTCATATGATAAAAGCACTCCCCCAGTCATTATTCCATATAATATATGAACTCCCCAGGGTATACCCTATAGTAGCGGGAGCGATGATTATTCACAATATTTTAAGTATCGCTTACTGGATCTCTACATTAGTTATATTACTTATATTAAAAGTGTCAAGGAATGCATTTCATAAGGTATACAGTTGATATAATGTTAACATTACCTCTTAAAATAAGTTTGAAGTTAACGTGCGGCGTGCAATGTCCCTTAGACTTTATGAGATATCAAAATGTTGATGTTAGAGACGACTGTGAGAAGCGTTGTTTGTAAACTCGCTGTTTATTGGTGGAGTATATGACGTCATCATTACTTGACGTCATGTATGTGCATTTCATGTAGGCCTATGATTGGGGGAGAAAGAAAACTGATATTTTAATTTTCTTGAGACGAGGTTAGTCACCCTGTCGGCTGTCAGTGCCTGACATGTCAGATTTTGTCTCTCCCGCACCTACGTAAGAGAAAAAGGATTTTGTGTCCTTCCATACATTCTTATATAGAAGTAGAACTGTGTTTTAGTAGTGACGAAGGAAGACCTCATGTGAATTTGTATGACTTTAGTGATTCTGACCATGAACATAGTGATTGTGGTGAAGTAACTCACTTATCCGTTAATTTTGATATTGGTGTGAGGGTGCTCGAATCCCTCAGGTTCTTTATTAAGGGATAAAGCGTGTCATCTCCACCCTTATTATCCAAGATGCAAGATACCTCACTACTAATCCAAGGGCCAGAGAAACCAGGACAAAATATATATGGTTATATATTAACACAACACAACACAACACATAAACCAATACACCACCATCCAGAGACACTTGATACTACACTCCACACAACACTATATGATAATCCACAGCACAATAGATGTTCACGGATTCCACTTGTCTCCGACACACCGCCAGTCCCACAACCCCAATAGCACTGGTGCGAAGCTCGCTGTCGATTCCGTGGCGTATACGATACACGAACGAGGAAGTGGCCCGTGTAGAGGCAGTGTTGAAGAGGTCTCTTAGAGGCAGTAGCGGAGGTAGAAGAACCGATGCCCACAAGGCTACTTGCTACTCCAAGTGAGAGTGGGAGAGACGCAGGCAGGTCTATTTCCAGTGAGGAGGAACCCGACTCTGCCCAACTAGAGGAGTATGGATGCGACGTAAACTCCGGTCTGGGTCACGTGATCATCACGTCACCATCACTCCACGTCCACAAGAGTTGGGGGAAGGGGGGGGAGAGAAGTGGTAGTTTGGCGATGTCCAGATCAATATACTAGGCTGAAACTAGAGGTCGAACATCAGCTACATATTCGAAGCAGAGACTGTGTGTGTGCGAGTGGTTAATTAATAATTATGACCTATAATACTAACATACATGATATCAAATTGTAATAGGCTTTAAGTAGTACCCATCCACATAATAATGGCTTCTTAGGAAGGTATTAGAATTATGCCTTAGTGAAACAACCCTACCATACACAGAGAAAGTGAATAACAATAGTTTAGGTGTTTCAACCCTGACAATTGGTATTGGCCACATAATTAACAGCGGCCTTAACAGCTATTATGATGAAATAGAAAATATTACATTGACTGAGAGATTACAGCGAAAACGAAAACACACTGATATTCACTGTAGAAAAGAACAATATACAGTGAATTCGTTGTTTAGTGAAGGTAGCAGTAGTGATTTTTTCTGGATTTACCAATGTAGAAAGTGAAACTCAATATGTTATTACTGGTGTTACATACGCGGAAATACATAATGAAGACAATGGGTTGATTCCACAGTGGTATTGGTTTGTTAGCTCCCCAACCAACCAAAATTGTAAGGCTTCATTATTTTGCAAAAGGTGAGTATCCACATTCACAATATCTATCCAACAGTTAGATAATAATAATCACTGCATAGATTATTCACCAAATTCATTAAATAATTCACCCATAAGGCATTTACACGACAAACCTTCTTTCATTTGCGAGCTTACAAACCAAAACAAACCACTGTGGAATCGACCCTTTACACAAGCACGGGTTTACACTGATCAAGGTTCACAGCAGGAACAACATTCTTATATTCATTCGTCACTGAATCCCTATAAAACTGTGTTTGCATTGTATCAAAATATAACATCTACTGAAGAAAAGTGTCTCGAGTTTTTTAAAAATAATAAGTTAATTCCACTTGATGCTACTCCATGCCCTAAATGCAAGAGTAATAAGAGAAAAGGAGTGCTGAAATATAGAACGTGCAATGAAAAAGATCGGAAATGCAATTAGAGACTAATATGTAGTGGAGGTGGTAGTTGTAAGTACCGAGTGTCACCATTTACTGGTACTTTTTTTGACGGTACAACGTGTAGAATTTCACTGCAGAAAGTACTTCAAATTATATACTTTTTTCTCCATCAATATAAAGTTTCCGATGCTAAGAGAGAAAATGAGGTGGCTGAAAACACAATAACTGACTATTATAATAATTATTGTAGGGAGGTGTGTGTTGTGGCGATTGCTATTGATACTTGTGTTACAGGTGGTCCAGGAGAAGTGGTAGAGATCGACGAGTGCTGAGTGCACAGAAGGACGGTTGGGTATTTGTGGTACACAAAGATCAAATAAAGACTGTTTTATGGTGAGAGTACAGGACAGAACTAAAGAAACACTTCTACCTTTGATTTGTAAGTATATTATACCTGGAACTACAATTATTAGTGACGAGTGGAAAGCATATTCGAAATTGCAGCAACATGGGTATCATCATAGCACAGTTTGCCACAAATTGAACTTTGTAAACCCACAAAACAAGGAAGTGCATACACAAAACATAGAAAACTCATGGAGGTACGCCAAGAGTACCTACCCTGAAAGGTACACATCCGAGCAACTAAGAGATAGTTATCTGCAGGAGTATTTGTATCGTAAAAAATATAACGATACATTAATTCCGCAGTTCTTTAAAGACATCAGTAAAATATACAAACATCCAGCGATGTAAAAGGTATGTTAACGCATTTCAGTTATACAAAATTTGATTTCATAGTAAAACATTCACACCCGACTAGGGCACGGTAATTTCCCCCGGTCGCTTTTAAGATGGTTTACACAGGTTATATCCCAGTAATTTGTCCAGGTTAGGTCCCGGTAGTTTGCCCAAATTAGGTCCCGGTAGTTTGCCCATGATAGGTCCCGGTAGTCTGTCACAGTCCAGGTTCGGTTAGGTTGGGTTAGGTAGGTTCGTCTGGTTCCCAAATATCCCTTACAACCAATACAGCCTTGGCTGCCTACTATTATTATAGTTAGTTAAAAATAACCGGGAGAAATTGTATATTGAATAATCAGGTATTGGAGTATAAATGTATATTAGCAAAATTAACCACATGCGGGCGTAAGCAGCTGTAAAGACGCACAGGGTCATGACGTCATGCTACGATCAACTGATGACGTCATAGGAGGCGGGGCCGCCACTGATGACATCATAGTTTTCAGCCAATCACAAGCATGGATTCATCACGTCTCGATCTCAGCCGCTCAGCTGTTGTTTTTAATCATGGACATATTCCAAAGGCGTGTTTCAACCCCGATCTTTCCCCGATATACTTCATGCCCTCCCCACCTATCGGTCAATATTGTTGAGGGAAGTGAAGGAAATCAATATCTGGGACACAGTGAAAACAGAAGGCAAATGTATTACTAAAAGAAATTCTGAAATATATCGCTCCCGCTACTAAAGGGTTTACCCTCCCCAGTATATATATCATATGGAATATGAACTGGCCCCCATGGAATAAATACTCCCATGCAATTTAAAGTAATTAAAACAGAATTATCTTAAATTGTATATTTGTATCCTGCAGATTATCAATAATATTCAATGACATTTCAATCCACAATTATCTACATGATTCCTTTGACATAATCAAAATTGTTACTGTTGGTATGTTAATGATGAAACATGTCTGCTTATCTTACCTCCACTTTCTCTCCAGTTTCGTCATTTTTCACCTTCTTGTAGAATAGTTCTTTATCCTTAATAACAAAGGGTCTACATGTCTTGCGGAAGTTGGCTTTTTCCCCTTTGGTACATACAGTATGGGGCCACACACCCTTCAGAAGATACTGATATATGAAGTCATAATGACACGTGCGCCATTGTCGACAACACTCATGACACTGACAGCAAACTGTTAAGTTTAATTATTCTTTGTGGCTCGGTTGGTTTCGATCCGCGATCTCAGTTTCAAATGCGTAGACTATCAAGTTCGAGTCCACAATGGATAGTTGAATTGGAGTTGAATTCAAGAAATTCGTTTCTACGTTCGTTTATACACTAACGATTTGTATGTCTCATTACCTCCTAATCCTTCCTAAGTGTGGGAGTACCTACTTATTTCACAGGAGGGAGTATATTTTCCATATGGAATAATGACGGGGATTACTTTTACCATAATGCATTTGTACTGGGGAGCACTTATTTTGGGGGAGAGCTTATCCAATATGACACCGGAGACAGCTTCAAACGTCGCTTAGATAAACACCTTGTGTCTAATCCCCGACTTTCGATGGTCACTAATCAATAATATTTGCCCATTACAGGTGGCAAGTTAGCCAAATTTCAACTAATTTCTATCTTTCCTATAAAATTTCCTTGTGGAGTTTTTTCTGCCAACCCCACAAGGTTCTGACTCCTGACTATATTTCCTGTACGCACAGGCCGGAGGGAGTGGAGGGTGGGGAGAGAGCCTTCTACTTTGCTATCATTATCTACGACTATCACTGGGGAGAAATTCATTCTCTACCAGTAACCTTCTAATTATATCACCCCGTGTGGACCGTAAGGTCTGTTGTGGTCTGTGATTCCAAGGTAAAAAGGAAGAGAGATACACTCACCCTTACCCCCACATGCAGATCCTGTGATATCAGTGATAATATCAAAGAAAACGGAGCTCAGTACACTAGTGGTTCACGTGAGTGTGAGACTTGAGCCAACACCACTGAGATATCTCCGTGGTGTTGACTGAGTTCCCCATCAGCCCTGAACCTACAGTCTGGATTATCTGTGACGTCATGCGCAGAGCAGACACATTTTCGCTTCACCCCCCTTCGATGTGAAACTACCTTACTTTTCCTTTTACCTTGTGTGATTCTATGTAACTCTATGTAACTCTCTCTCTCTCCTTCTCTCTTTTACAGGACGATTATATTTGTTTACATAATTTACTTAATTGTTTCTGACTCAAATATTCTTCTACCCCCTCGCTACCTCCCACATCCTACCTCACACTCCTAGGATAGAGCATTCTTTGTATATTTTTCTGTACATTTTTTTGGTCAGTTGTTTATTTGTATATTTTTCTGTCAGTTACCCTGAGTCTACTCGAACCGAATGTTTCAGTTTGATTACATTACTTTAACTGAATTGTTTTTTCAGGGGACTACACCTGATACACCAGCAAACTGCCTGTATGCTTTATTGCCAGTCAAACTTCCTGTTCGACTATACAATTCTCTCTCTAGTGTTCGCTGAACTTTGACATACTTACAAGGGTCGCTTCTTTAGGGAAAATTACAGATCTACTGATTCCTCCAGTCGATGCCACCATACAGACTATCTCAGTACCGGTATTCGAGTAAGGAATTTGTTATGTTGCAGTTATTAGAGGGTAACGTAAACTCCAAAACACTCACAACAAACGAACCTCTCAACAGCATGCTTTTTTTTTTCAGGCCTATCGACCTTGGTGTTGGTCATTAAAGCATGCTTGTTTCCTTAGTGGTCTTATTATCTGGCGCACTGACTACTTACTGGAACTTTGATTTGAGGATGAAAAAGACAGCTCTAGACACTGGAATGCTGTCACACCTCTCTATCATCTTTTTCTGGCGCTATAGGACCTCGATGTTGCGGCGCCTAGTATCCATCAATTAAAAAATTAAAAATTCTAGACACTGGAAAATCCTGTAGGTCTATGAAGATTGTGATAGAGATGTGGGACAGCAAGCACGGTGGAAATAAAATAAAAGGAGGGATACATAGATAGATAGTTGAAACATTAGAAAGGAATTGGTGGAGCAAATGCCGTGCCAGAACTTTTAACGCACTGCACATATCATCGCAGATAATACCTCCATCACCCTACGAGATGAAGGGAAAAGGAGGTGGGAAGATAAATTATAAACGAAGAGAACCTGCCTAATTCCTTATCATCCTGTATTTCGTACCCTTACTATTACTTGTTTATCTTGTCCTTTCTTCCAGTTTCTCACATTCTTAAGTGGTTTGTTTGCTTCTACAAATTGTCGTACATTATTTTTCCAAGGTTTTGATCTTCATGTTGTTCTTCCTTATATTTTAGTCGTCAGGGATATAATTTTATTTACCTGCCTACATAATATGTGCTCGCTTGTACGAGTAATCTATTCAACCAACCTATTCCAGACTGTCTTTTTACTTTAAATAAAAAGCAATCGTTCGTAAATATCAATCAACCATTTAAAAGACGCGACATTCTTTTTGACAAAGGATGCCAGTGTACTATGGTGCACAACAGTCGTGTCCATTACACAGCCACAGTAAGATTTAGAATAGCCAGATTCTAATATTTCAAAACACTTGGGAAAATGCTATGATCTGGCAAAAGATGTCGGCTATGCTGCGTGGACATCAACAAGTGACTTAAGCAAAAAATAATGCATTGAATTGTGTGGTATACAATAATCTCTATTGCCCCGTTGTGGATTTTGTTTACGTAATATTTATATAATTATAGTTTCTACCATCAGTGTAATTTTTATGATGTTCAGCACATAACATTTACGGTTATTTAACACACTTCCAATTATACTTGGTATTTGACTTGTACTGTGAGTGAACACTTTACTTGGTATTTCATTACCCATACATATGTTAACAATTCTCTCTCTACAACAGCAGGTCTTTGTAACATTTCACATTACAAATCTCAATGAGGCCAATATAATATAGCAGACTTGCATAATTTAGCCATTTTATGAAATTACATAATGGAAATATAGTAGTGAAGGGAGCTGATATAATTGTCTCAGATATAACTCCTTGGTCTCCATTTTACTGTGGATCTTCCAGTTTTTGATTGAGGGGAAGCCAATGCAAGACCTTTAATGATGCATGAGTTGTAGACCAAAGCCTGACTGTCACCCGTAGTTTTAAAACATTTGAGGGCCCTTACTGGAGCTCTATGAACCCTCCAAACTACTCCAGGCAACAGATTCCCTATTCGAAACATTGAAGCGTTTTGTGGCCTGGATTATGTATCAGCATGAGCTTATACAGCTTATGTGCAGTAATATTTGTTCTGTAGCATTTTTGTTATTCAGATTTATCTCGTTTTATCGTTTGGTATTAATCCACATCAACTTATCTCTTATCAGTAAAATTAACCATCTCTAACCTTATCAGTAACGTGGTAATGCTCCAGCCTCACACAACCTGTCTCATCCAGCCCCTACCTCCTCCAATTCCCCTCTCCCTCCTCTAATTCTCCCCCTCCACCCTCTCAACACATCAAAAGGCGACATCTGTTAGCTGATCATAGCTGTTCCGAAACTTCAAACTCAGTTTACTTGAATTTACACTGTGGCTGGGTAATGGACACGACTTTTGTGCACCATAGTATGTACAGCCATGGCTGATAGTGCTTGACCAGGGTCCAAGGAGTGTTGGAGAGTAACTGAACAGAGTTCGAAAAAGTGAGTCTTCTAAACCTCTCTCAACGTTGAGAATGGTTTGGAAAATTCACTTGTTCGAACTCTGTTCAGTTGCTCACCAACACTCCTTGGACCCTGGTCAAGCACTATCAGCCACAGCTGTACAGTCTCCTCCACTGCCACGTTCATCACTCAGTGTTGTCAATGTTTGTAGGCCACAAGGTGTGAACCTCCAGTTTCGACTCTCATATCCGAAACACATGCCAGGAGTAAATGTGGGGAATGGTGATGGAGGGGTGTAGGCTTGGGAATGGTGTGGTGCATGTTTTATGGAGGGAAGTTAGCGAGAGAATTATTAGCAGTAATGCTGTACTAAATTATATGTCAACAATATAAATCTGTTACATAACAAACATGACACTGGTAGACCACAACATTGTGATGTTTAGTAAAGTCATTAGGTATTGTTTGTTTTCAGTATATTATGCTCTCAAACGGTAAAAGAAATGAGCTAGTCTCGGCCTGATGCCTCTATGAATGTTTGGTAAATGCCAGTTATCAGCAGCGCATCTTGGTTTCAATTAATATTACATGTTCTACATCATAACGTTAATGATATTTATTACACATAATAAGTAAATTATATTGAATGTGAAGTTTTAAACGTCACAATGTTCCTAGAACATAACATATTAAAATCAGGCCTTATAAATTTCCAAACGTTATTCCCACCAATTTAATCATTATGATGACGATGGCTTTATTTTCTGTCAATTATAACAAATATCTTCAATTTACGAGCATTGTAAACATTGGTAGTAATGTCATGACTGTATTTATTTTACGATGAAACTTGACTGCTCCGACCGAGGTAATATTTTATTATAAATACATATTGAACTTTCACACATGGCCTAAACTCAATATCAATGAAATAGGTTGTTTTGTGTAAATAAGGAATTGTAAATTACATACAAGGTAAATCTATATCAACGTGAAATATTAGAATATTTACTTATGTATGCCCCCCCCCCCTAACAGGGTCCGCCTTGATGTGGTGGGGGGCTTGTGTGTCTCCTAGATCTGGCGAGCTAGACTAGAGGGGGCTCCGGCCCTTGCTCTGCTCCGATTTTGCGGCGAGAGGGCTTGCCATGCTAGGAAGGTCGCCAGCGAGAGACCAGACTAAATGGTTCCCATCTTTCAGTTCTTCAACTGTCCCTCTTTTCTTTTTATTTCCTTCCTGCTTGCTGTCACACCACTCTATCACCTTTTTCTGACGCTATAGAACCTCGATGTTGCGGCGCCTAATATCCATCAATTAATCAATTATGTATGCCCTGTATTAACCAACACCTTGAAACTCGACTGTATTCATCAACTCCGACACATTTGAAGCAAACAACACATTAAATATGTGATTTATGTTTCCATCCTCACCTAATCCATCTATGATCACAAAGTAATGTGAACAATAAAGGTTATGAATGTTTCACTATATAATTAATTATCTTTAATCGGAACTGTCAAGAAACAACTTTTAATGAAAACTGTTAATACACCACTACTACTGTTTTAATGTTCATCAAATGTTGGACATTGTTGTTACCGACAAATCTGCGTCATTGTCACAAAAAAAAAACAATTCACTAACCAGCCACTGGAATAGGTCATGAAAAGCGAAGCATGTCCAGAAACTCACCCATTTTCATGTATGCTGTATTGTTTTGTATATTTGTATGTCTTGGTCTTACAATGGTTCGGTTTTATTCATTGAACCATCTAAGGTCAACGATAACATAGTCAAACCAACCCTTATCATATACCCAAACAACCACTTAACCTAAACAATTAATACTACACAAATAACCATTACCCTTAATAACTAAACACCTTAATAACCATTTTGAACCTTAACAATTAATAATACATAAATAACATTATCCTTAATAACTATACACCTTAATAACCATTTTTAACCTTAACAATTAATAATACATAAATAATATTATCGGGAGAATCTTCTCTGCTCCCTCATTTGAGCCGATATGTGACACAGTTACGTGCTTAAATCCTACACTAGATATATCATTCTTACCTGCAGTAACTGTCATTATCGTTATGATGTAGAACATGAAACAAAAACTCCACCAAGTGTTGCTATTATATTTGACCTATAATGAACATTCATAAATATAGCACCTAGCCAAGACTTTTGCATTACAGCTTGTATACAGTTCCCTACCCTGCCTCCATAGAACTCCACACCCAAGTCAACACCACCCCTCAATCAACCTCCCATTGACATGAATCATATTGGTGTGTGTTTCGGATACTAGAGTCGACGTCACTGGAGGTTCACACCTTGAGGGTTACACACATTGACAACGCTGAGTGATGAACACGGCAGTATAGGAGACTGTACCGTCTTGGTATGCATCATAAGTCACCCATATCACTGGGAATTTTCCTTTCTAGGAGAATCAACTGGTCCTCTTTTCTTTATGTTTCCTTCGTACCTCTATCTAATCTCCTATGAAGTCTTTCAGTCCTAATGGAGTCTTCCTTAATTCTCAGAATATATCAAAACAATATTCTGAGAGTAGCTCCAATTCCTATACCTTATTAGTTTTTCACTGGTTGAAGTCTATAGATTTGGTATATAAAGGAAAGAAAGGTTCAGTTATATAGAAATATTTGATGAATTTTGGTGATTGATATGAGGATGCATGCATGAAAAGTACCATAGGAATGGAAGGCCCCATAGGAAGAGGGAGAGAGTAATATAGAGAGATGGGATATGACACAATAAAGGAAAGAGAAGGACATTGTAAGGAGGAAGAACTGAAGAACGTTAAGAGAGTGGTTGGGTCCGAAAGGTCTCGAATACACTTAAAGTACTGCCTTAATTAGGATATTCAAAAGTAAGTGCGAACCTCCTGCAAAGAGAATACAAGTGCTTCCCTGTATCGACATTTCAAGAGAGACGTTGCAATACTACATGCTGGACTTCATTACTTTCCTCGCTTTTAATTAGTGCAGTTCAAGACGAGACCTCAATTGCATTCCTTTCCCACTCCTTTCCGCACTATTTCACACCCTTTCACTCTCACACGTACTCGTTCACGCCGCCACACACTAATCCGTTCACACGCATCCTCAAACTCGCACTCTCTCGCTCTGATTAAAAAATAGTGATAATGTTTGCCTGGAAATTGGATAACCCAGTATTCTGATTTAAAACTTTGGTAAAGAATCATCAAGTTAATGAATCTGAGTTCAAACTGTACAAACATTAAAATATAATAATTCATAAATAAATTTACCAAAGTTAAATTGATAAGTAAATCAAGAGGAATATAACTTTGATCGAGAGCCCGTGGTATCTTTTTTATTTTTTTATTTTATTTTATTTTTTATTTTTTTTCACACATGTTTTTATGCGTTCCATCCATCATTTATCATTTTATTGGGAGGACACCACCTGTTTAGTATATACTCCACGTATCTCCTATACCCATTGATATATTCTACCCTCAACAAAATTCGGGGAGAAGATGGGAACTGAGGGTAATTCGATTACCACGCTCTCCCAGTATTTTTTTTTTAGGGGGTGGGGGGTAGGAGACGAGTACAAAGAAGTAATATTTTTACAATATTATGGAAAATTAAACAGAATAACTAATTATATGTATAAGTTAAAAAATGATCAATCAGTTCTGTAAGTTATTACAAATTGTCACATAAGATTTCAGAGTACAAGTATAAATTTCTAGTACTTTATACTATATACAATACAGGGTTATTCAAAACTATACCCACACAATTACAGGATGAAGTCCTGACATGATATTAAGCATATATGCATATGTATTGTTCACAAAAATAAAAGGTTTATGTGACAGGATATTCAAATTTGCTTTTTCTCACTCCAACTCATGTATATTTTCCTCTCCCACGGTAACACAGCAACAGAGATAATAACATATTATGTGGGCAGGAGGCGGAGGTGGTGAGGTTGTGACTGACTGACAGCCCACACCTGACTGTTGGCCTCCTCACCAGCTCCTCCCTTCTCACCTCATACATCCCTCCCCCCTTTCTCACCTCATACATCCCTCCCCCCTGGTAACGAGTAACAACACCAAACTACTAATTAGCAATCAACTATCAATATCTCAATTACATCTCCCCCAGATACTAACGTATTTCAACTTTATTTACATAGAAAATACAATCTCATTCACAGCAAACTCGACAACAGGCCTTTTTTCCCGTTCAGATCTTCTTGGCATCTCTCGCTCCGTGGCA
The DNA here is from genome assembly GCA_034508575.1 of Petrolisthes manimaculis. Classification (NCBI taxonomy): domain Eukaryota; kingdom Metazoa; phylum Arthropoda; class Malacostraca; order Decapoda; family Porcellanidae; genus Petrolisthes; species Petrolisthes manimaculis. Next base: position 767,411 of record JAWZYT010002409.1, on the reverse strand, counting down.
TCATCCCCACACTGAGCTGGTTCAGCAGGATTACATAGCCCAATGAGCCACTCTTCTGTTTCTCCTTGTTTTTCCTCCATAAGTTTACGTTCACCTTCTAGTGATATCCTGGGGCGAAGGTCACGCACATGCCTCGGGATTCTATCAACTTCAACTGCTTGTTCCGACAGTATGCCGGTAAAATACGGATTCCAATTGTTGCACTACACAGGCTGCAGTTTGTAGTCGTAGTTGTCGCCATATAGAGAATCGCGAAGGCCCATGATCCACCAGAGTCAAGTATGAGTGAGAAGCGTGGTGGGTGATGTCAATACCTACTCAATGCCACGTTTTCTTCACCAAACATACACCAGCCCGCCACCTCTCAGGGGCAGGGTCAACAGACCGACACACCTGGCAACTCCAAACAAATTGTTGGACTTGACGTCTCACGATGGTTGAGTCGACGCATCTGACAAAATATAAAGTTCGTCTAATACCTGGGTGACCACAATCATGATGTACAGCTCCGGACAAAACTCTCTCGACTCGTATGGCAGCATTTGGCATCTGATAGGGTGATAGGGGTTGGAATTAGGGGAGACTTTTCACTAAATCTTAATATTCAGTGTGTGTGTATGTGTGCTATCAGTGGGAGGACATGTGTGTGTATGTATGATAGTATACTTAGAGTCGGTGTACAGTAGTTTGTGCTTCTCTCAAGATTCAGAGTTGCCAAATGCTGCCAACCAAGTCGAGAGAGTTTTGTCCGGAGCTGTACTTTCACGATGTTGCGATGCTGCTCCTCCACGCACACTGCTGCGCATGCCACATCACTCCTTAGTCCCTCAGGACTCTCTTCTATTTTGTAGAGGGTGGCCAACCATTTCTGTGGAACTTTAGTCCGCCCTGTTTACCGCGGCACTCACTCTATGAAAGGCCACGTCCAGTTTGTATTCTTCACAGATTGCTTTAAAGGTGTTCAAGCGCCTGCAAATGAGCATTTGCCAGCTGTTTTTGTTTTCACGCTTTTCCAGTTAGGGTATCAGAGATCCAGCGATGAACAGTGACCGAATCTGTCATAAGGTATATGTGCGTCATGCCCCAAGCAACTGCCAGGTTTAACTCCTTCAACGCAGCATCCATTTCTGCCATGTTAATGTGTGCACTTTCATCTTGTCGAAGGTAACAGGCATCCTCCACAATGTCGCCATTCACCTCCACTGCCACACCTAACGCCACAGAGCTGGCGTCCACCCACATAGTAGCAGTAATACCCGAGACATCCCAGCGACCTCTAGCAGGGTCATAGAGACTCACACGCTGCACCACGTTGTCCACCATGGCTTGCAGCTCTGTGTTATCAGTTTCATCGTCCCATGTCCTCGTCAGAGAAGTCACCTTTCTTTTAATAAATGACGCTGCGGGTCGCAGCCACCCGTACACGGGCAAATGGCTGACCAGCTGTCCACACCATGAGAATACCGATCTCCTTGTTAATGTCATAGGAGCTTCCTTGACATTGTTATCCCTCTGCCACTGCAAGACTCCAGCACCACCCACTCGCAACCCCAGTACGCGAGCTCCTTCCATCACGCGCTGGGCGGGATTACATTCAAGATCAAACTGACGTAGATGACCGATTACCACATCAGACGCTACGACATCCTCGTTGACAAGGATGTCGTCCACGAAGGGGGAAGCAGCCTCTTTAATTAATAACATCATTCTGCTTTAAAACTTCAGACACCACCTTCATTACCATGGGAGCGATATTAAGGCCAAATCCCAGCCTAGTCAGGCAATATCGTTGCCCTTTGAACAAGACAGTCTAGTAGGGCCACAATGAGCGGTGCACTCGGATCTGCAGGTAAGCCTTTATCAGGTCGAGCAGCACAACATTACATCCCATCTGGCGCCACTTTCGTAACTTATTAACACACATCAACGTCTGCTGTGTGGGTTTCCAGATGAGTGTTCAGTGCTCTATAATCTAGAACTGGCCGCACCTTTCCCTTGTTCTTCTGAATAACAGCCATTAAGGGAAGCAGTCCTTTGGGCTTCCCAAACACATTTTCATTATAAAGAAGCAGCCAGCATTCGTCAATCAGTTATGGGATGGTTATATTTGACTGTGCTATATGTTTTGCAAGAAGGTTAAAGCAACTCGGTCCCTAAAATAAGTGTTTACAATGGAATACCAAAATTGATCGCAATGTTCCTTTCTGCACAGAATACAATAGGTTTCCGAAAATGCAATGCAGGCCAAAAGGTTGTACCATATTACTACATACTGTTACATCTAGTCAACTCTGTAACACTATCTGCATCCATGTTCCCTTTAATATAACTGTGTGCTCCATGAATTGCAATGTGTCTCTCCACCTAATAACAAAACTAGACATTATTTTTGACTTCCCTCACTCGTATTATTTCACAGGTGAGGACATTAAGTGGGCTTCCAACCTTCAGTTTTTATCTTCCTCGATATAAAAAGTAACAGTACTAGACAAGCAACGCTACGTCAAATTAATATCATATTAGAAATGGACTTCCTACTTACTGAAGAGTTGAACCAATTACACATAAAACAGACAGAAACGCAGGCAGGTATTTGCTCTGAGCACCGCACACACACACATATATTCAGATACATTTGCGAGCACACATCACCAGATACACAACACACAACACAAGGCACAGAACTCACAAAGCATGGCACAGAACAGAATACATCAGACCGGACACATAAAACAATACAAAGAAAACATAACACCAGACAGAGTACACAACACCAGGCACAAGATATCAGAGACGTACAAATATTTGAAAAAAGAACACACAATATAATACACACAACACTAGATATTAAACACATAATACAAGATACAATATAAAATAAATGCGTCAAACTAGAGGTTATGGCGGTCGAAATCAAGGAGCATGTGGATGAAAAGATGATGGGGGTAGAACTGGGTGAGTGTGAGTGGGTCTGAGGTAATGGAATGTAATTGGGATTGATTGTCTAGTACAGCCGAACTCCATCAATTTGATACTATCCGATTTAACCAAAGGGATGATATAAAATAATGTCTCAAATAATATTCAGGCTTATATGATTTCCTAGCATTTCATCATTCATAGGACTCCCTTATTTCCCCTTGTCCAGTATACGAGATGTACTCTCACCTGCCCTCACTTTTCGTAGCACCCAGCACCTCTCGACACGATATCGGCGAAGCGTATGTGGTGTGCATTACAATCTAGGGGTGGACAGAGTAGGAAGGTACTACAGTATACGAGGAAACAGCAAGGAAGTGGTGGCTGAGATATGAATTCATGGTTGCAGGGAAATAAATCGAAGGAACAGGGTAGTGGTTGTCCGGATCCAAAAATAATGCAAAAATAATGACAAATGTAGAAATATTGGCTAAGTTTGGAGAAAAGGAGAAAGTTGAAGAATACGTAAAAAATCTTGGACAGAAAGTGTAAAAATGGGAAAAGGGATGGATTGCAGGAAGAAAAAGGGGGGGTTAGCATAAAGGTCCAGAGCTGGTAGCGAGAGGGATAACAGTAAAGAGGAGAAAAAGAAGAGGGAGAGATAGAAAGAACAGTGAAAGAAAGAAGAGTGAAGAAAATGAAGAGGGAGCATAACAGGAAAAAAGAGGGATAGTAGGAAGTGTGGAGAAAGGGAAGAGGGAAGAAAGCAGGAAGAATGAGACGAGGAAATTGTAGGGACAGCAAGAGAGGTAAGAGAAGGAAGAGGTTGTGGATATGACAAGAGGGATATGGCAAGAAAGGGAGGGATGAGGTGAAGGAAGGACTGGAAGGAGGCACTGCATGAGACGAAACTCCTTCCTTCCTACCACTCTGCCAATCTACACTTCCACCATTAATCTTCTCCCAACCAGCACCATCTTTGTACCCTCTACCATCGAAACACCTCTGCCACTGACATTATCACCCCATCACCACCATCTCAGAATTCATTACTCTCATCTTTATCAAAGGATGTCATCTTTCATCCCTCATCCATCTCCCCTATCAATTATCTATCCACGTCCATCACTCCATGTTCGTCAGCCCCACATTTCAACCCATCATCGCTCAGTCCCTTCTACTATCACCGTTCAACATCACACCAATAACTATAATTATTTCCACGTAAGCCTAGACCCTCACCGCTGACTGACCCTTCACCCCATCCCGAAGAGTGGTTATAGTTTTTTTTCCCATCTCAGAAATGTATTTACCAGTCTCTCTGTATTATATATCTTCCCATACCTTCCCATTTCTGCTTTTTCCTGATTATATATAATTTTCTTTCCTTTCATCTGCATTCAGCAAATAAAATCAACTGGTAGCTTTTCTAGCTATATTAAATCTTTACCTTAAATCTTTTCTCCCTCCTCCTAACTCTACAATATCTTTATAAAGTACTGGTCATATTATAAAGACAATCTGGAGCTACAGAATAATAAAATACAGTATTCACATCTTCATCTAATAGTAAAGATGTGACACTAAAACATAGTGACGATATGACATAGTGAAGATATGTCACACCGTAACAATATATATATACAAAATATATATATATATATATATATATATATATATATATATATATATATATATATATATATATATATATATATATATATACAGGCGATGACATAAATTATAATATATGAGGAATAAGTATTGTACAGATGTATATGGGTAATGTGTAGAGTGTGAGGAGGGGGATTAGCTGCAAGTGAGTGTGGTTAGTAGTAGGGACTGTGTGTGTGCTGGAGTATGTACTGGATGAGTCTGATACGTTTAGCATCGATTAACAAGTCGTGCGCTGTCAGGAAGTCAAAGCCCAATATTGGTGGTTGGACGTCTGCTACCACGAAAGGCCATACTACGTACTCGTCCTTCAATAGTGTGACGCCCTTACTCCTGGTTCCGTAGGTGGCGATAGGAGAATGGTTTGCAGCGAGGAGATCGTAAGTGGTGGACGCCTGTCTCTTGCGGTCCTTCTCCAAAGGGGCAACTACGCTCACTTCGGAGCCCGAGTCGATAAGGAATATATATGTCCCTTGACTCGAGGTCTTCTACCCATAGCAGTGTATGAGCGGAATGCGTGGGGGCAAACATGTATCCGCAGGGAGAAGATCTGGGAGCATGAGGGGGGGAACATGCGTGGACATGGGAAGACATACAGTGAGCTGGGTCCGTGTGTGGTTGAGGGCGTGACGTAGTAGCGTGGGTGGCTTGGGTGTGCTGATCTGATCGATCTGTCGTAAAGTAGAGTCTGAGGAACGTATACGGCAGCAGCATAGGAGTGACGTAGAGGTGCGGTCAAAGAGGCGTCCTGAGGGTTCGTGTGCTTGTTCGTTGCCTCTAGGGTATGGCAATCATGGTTATTGTATTGTTGCGTAGTGGGTACGCATAGCTAGGATGTGTGGTGGTGACTTTCTGGGCGTGTTCTTGTCACCGCCTTAATCGTTTCCCTGTTACCCACGGGGGGATTGGCGAATGTCAGGGTACGCCCTCTGGCAAGGTGGGCGGCAATTACGTGCACCATTACCGAAGCGTTGGTGGTAGAAACACGGTTACATGAGTGGAGTGATGTTATTCTATTGGTGGCGTGAAGGATTGAAATGTGGATGTAGTGTTGTGCTGTGTGAGGTAGTGTATTGAGGCAACGGTGGGAGGATGCGTGGAGATTAGGTGACATGTTGGTGAATATAAGGGTGGTAGTGTTAGGGGGGTGAGTTAGGGAATGGAGTACTGGGGTGTGCATAAGTGTTTAGAGAGATGGTGTTGCGTAGTTGGTTGGTGGGGCTGAGTGGAGACGAGTGTGAGAAGTTGGTGATGTGGGTATGAGTGTGGAATAGGCGTATGGTCACTATGATGCTGGGGGAGGTTGGAAATGGGGTGAGAATGTTGAAATGGGGGTGAAGTTTTATGTATATGAGGTTGAGTGGCCGTGGGGTGTGTGGAGATGGATGTATGTGCTTGATGGGTAGGGTATGAGAGGTGTTGGAAGTAAGGAGAGGAAGCAGGTGGAGTGTGGTGTGAAGTGTTGAAGGTGGTGGCGTGGTGGTGGTTGTGTTGATGTGGTGGTGTAGTTGTGGTGGGTCAAGTTGTCAACCTCTGAATATACGTTTATGATAGGATCCGCGTGTTTAACGTAATGGTTAATGGGAAGATCAAGGTGGACTGGAGGTGGAGTTGCACCGTCGCAAGGAACAGCTTGGAGTGGCGCCTCTTGAGTAGCACCTTTGAGAAGTGGTTTCCAGCCTTCCCTTTCAGCTGCTGCATGCGACGTAAGACCACGGATGGACGGCGTCCGTCCACTTGTATATCATCTAGGGCCTTGAGGTACTCCTGGTCGGACATACCATGTGATGAACGATGGGCGTTGAGTGATAGTGGGAGGGATAACATCGAGTATGTCCTCTGGGAAAATCCGGAGAACGGCATTGAACTTATGTTCGCTCTTGAAATTTGAGGAGCACCACAGATTTCCATGTGACGGAACCAAGAGTGTATATTGAGTGGGAAAGGTGGGACGTAAGGCGATTGTGAGGTGGCATTATATAAAGAGGTAGTAGTGGGTGTTAAAGTGGGGGTGAGTGAACGGCAGCATCAAGTGATATGGGGGACGCTACCATTTGTGAAGCTAGAGTGTTGTCCATGATGTAATAATGTGAACAATATGGGAGTGTAGTAATAATAATATCCTGGTGGTGGTGAGTAGTATGGTCGAGTATGGGCACAGATGTGTGTGTGGCGTACACGAGCTAAGGTGACACAGGAATTTATACAACTAGCGTAGAAAAGAGTATGGATGAAAATGGGGAGAAGTAGCACTTGGGGGAGGGATCATTGAGAAAAAGTGGTGGAAATGGGATAAACAGTGCTTAGCTTAAAGTTTGGCGTGCGTCCATAAAAGTATGCGTTGGCGTGGCGTAGGTGGCGTAGTTGATGGCGGCGATGCTTAGGGACGTGCATGTGGTTGGAGCTGAGCACGTGTGTGGTGAGATTGAGACGATCAACAGCGATGCGCGTAGTATTGAGATGATATGGACGTGGCTGGAGTGGAGTACGTGGGTACGTAGAGGAGCGATATCAGGCAGCGATGCACGTAGAGTAACATTGAGGGATGTGCACGTAGCTGGACTCCAAAGAGTCGGTTAAGCTATTACAGGGTACGGGATCAACCTACCGCCAGACTATGGCTTGTCTGGGGCGGGAGGAGTACAAAGGAAAAGGAAGAGGCGTACCAGCACATGGAATATTCAAAGGAATACAAAGTGGTGCATATAGCGCCACGACACCATCCTCATCAATATAGTTTACTATTTAAACTTTTTCATTGCACTAAACCCAGGACCGGCGCAACACCACAAGTTAATTTAAAGAATGTAGCCTCTTGTAGGCAGACTGAAGGATACTTTTTTCTCCAAACTGCTCTAAAACACATCATCTATAGTCTCAACATAATGAAACATTCTGTCTCCTGTCCTAGTTTGGAGGAGTTTGTAACCTTCCAAAATCCCACATGAGATTAATTCTCTTTATATACAGGGTCACATACGACAATATATGACAAGAGCGTTACTATAAGAAGCACATATATATACACTCGAGGACATTAATTTTGGGTCGGTTAGAGGCCAAAGAAACAAATCACTACAGTAAACGATTAGCCATCTAACTCACCTACAACATATAATTAATTCCCTTTATGCATGGTGATGGTGTAACATCATTGAAGATTAAGAAGGTACTACAGTGTTGGTGATTCCTCTCAACTCTTCCAAGCAACAGAATGCCATTAATTTTTTTAATATGGTCCTGTTTCCTGGCATAGTTTGGTGGGATCTTGGCACTGTAACTCTAGTGTCCACCAAAGTACACTACCCCCTTAAAATCCAGCAAATGGAGGTCAGTAGAAACAACTCACTGTGTTTTGTTATATTTGAGTGTCGGGGTTGAAGCTGAAACAATATAATCCAATATTGAATTGTGTATAACGGAGTGTTACTATTCATTTATTATCCAACTTGCAGTGGAGTGTCAATATCAGACCAATGCAAATGGGCTCGTGTGTGTGTGTGTGTGTGTGTGTGTGTGTGTGTGTGTGTGTGTGTGTGTGTGTGTGTGTGTCGCACTGAATAGGTTATAGTGATATATTTTTCAACATATTTTCTCGTGAGTCGTAATCAAAACATATTACTTAAATTTGAACCCATGAAAAATATTCCGGACAATTACGATAAAGTCCTTATTGATTTTATTTTACAATCTTCATATTCCCAGCAATACCGTACAAAGAAAATTATCACCATGCTCTTAGAACCATTAGTGTGTAAATCTCCTTGCATTATAGTCTTTCAATATTCTTCGTGCTTTCCCCCTATATAGATCTCTATGGTATTCCAGGCCTTGGGGAGTCAATTTTCATCATCAGTCTTACTTACCTTTTCATAGAATAAAGATGTCCCCATCGAGGTTATGGATGTGTCATATGTCATTATAATTTTAGTGTCGTTCCTTGAGCATGATAACGCCTTCGGAGTGTTTGTTGATCATCCAAAAAAGAAAGAACGGTAAGGAAGGAGGAGTAAAATAAGGTATTTGATGAAAGAAAAGACATCCTGCCTATGAAGAATTGAGGGAGGAAGGGTGTTTATGAAAGGATGAGAGGAGGTAGGATAGTGGGAGAGGAATGAAAGTGGGAAAAGAGGAGAGGTTCATATCGTGAAGTGGTGTTTGATATATCTATAAAGTAAACACGAGAGAGAGAGAGAGAGAGAGAGAGAGAGAGAGAGAGAGAGAGAGAGAGAGAGAGAGAGAGAGAGAGAGAGAGAGAGAGAGAGAGAGAGAGAGAGAAAAAACATATGGCCGGATATGATGAAAGAAACAGGTAATTCGTTACAGCTCTAGTGGACACACACACACACACACACACACACACTGCTACAAAACCACTTCAGTGCACAACCACTCTTTACAAGACCACTTATACCAAAGTAAACAAACCCAGCTAGCATCTCACACGTACAGTAGTTGTATATATCCTCAATCAAGTTTTCTCGAAGGATAACATTAAGAATAATAATCGAACAACACATTCATCATACATAAAATATTCCGAGGCAAATTAATGAGCCTGTGGATAATATATTTCCATATTTTATTTCATGACTTGGCAATTATGGCGAAAGGAATTTTACCCATGACTGTAAACACACACACACAAATAAGCACCGTGTCATTATTAGAGCTTTGTGTGTTACACACACTTTCTTTCTTTTCACTTACCTTTCCCCGATTCAGTCAGTGAATGAGAACCAGTCAGTGACTTTGTCTGGGGCGAATATGTGTTATCGCATTAAAAACAAATATGAACGGGTTATTTATCAGAGCATCTGAGATCCTACGCACTTTCTCGCCTGCTATTCTCTGCACCTAATTTCCTTATTTATCCTTCGTGCTTTCTGTTTCACCTCCTTATCATTTTCACCCTGGTCTGGCAGCGTTTTCAACATTTAGGGCGATCTCCTTACATTCTCAAATATATCCTTCTCTCCTCGCAGCTTCTTTTCACCACTATATTCTTTTTTCTTATGATCGTCATTATATCGTTCCATCTCTTCTCTTCATTACTTCATCTCAATTCCCGTCCTGCCCTTTGTTATTTTTGTTATTTTTCATGTATTACCCTTCCTCGGACTCATGTTAATGTTTTATACTAAGATTTGGTCAAAACATAAGTTTCTTATTGGTCCTGAACCATTAGCCTTATGTAGGCGGGGAAATTAAATGAACAGAGGAAGAAAGACGACTGTGCAAGCCCAGGAAAATTTTATACCATACTAAGAAAGAAGTAAGAGAAAACTGAAGAGAGGAAATAGATTGGCTGTGTCCGAAGGGAAGCCCAAACCCTTGCATACTTCCCACATCATCCCAGGTAATACCCCACTACGGGAATATTTAAGAGCAAATTGCACACCCACAATTCATTGCTTGACACCCATCTGGCTGGTAGGACATCGAAACCATAGCTTCAGAATTATCTTTCAGACAAACATTCATGTAAACTGTGAAGATTTGAAGCAGCAGTTTCCAGTATTGTCCACGTTCTCGAGCGTTGGTCATAACATTCCTCGGTATGATAATATGCGCCATAAATTTCAATGGGGGCCAATTTTATTTTGTTGCAAATTGTGTCCTATTTCGTATTTGTAATACCCTGTATGTCTCGTATTTCTTATCAAAGATACTAAAGGCTACAGTGTGTGAATGTTACCATAAAGCTGCAGGACAATCATTATTCAGGATGAACTACTCCACTCAGTGTGAACGCTTTGCCTATCTGTAGTTCTAATTGGCTTGAACGACCTATTGTCCAGAATATTTCTGTTCTGTGTATGCGTTCGTCTCAGTACCACTAACAACCACCCTCTCCTTTCGGTTTGGTTAAGTTAGGCTAAGTTTGGTTAGTTCTCAAACCACAGTTACTGGTAAAATGAGGTAGGAAACACATTTTGACTATTTTTAGGTGTATCCTATAGTTAGTTTCATCATTACACTCTAATCGTGATTTTTGAACTTTTTTTTTTATTCATTTTAGTATTATATTTATTCATTACTAGCAGCGATACCCTACATGTGGTTTTGACAATAAATTTCCTCTAATTATTTTTATGTGAATTTATTAGGTGGGTGGGAGGAGTCCATTATCCGGTGTTGTTGCTGGTCCCCCAGAGAAACCATGCCAGCTTTACAACTGTACACAATAAGGCAAGTGCTGTATGCCACAATCATAAGATAATACACAGGTAAACAGACTGCCTGCCTAAGACCCTTACAGAAGATAAGCAGAGAGGGCAGATATTGGTAATAAGCAGTGTGAGTCACAGTGGTACCCATGTGAGAGTAGGGAGAGAGTAGAAAGGAGAGTAGGGAGAGAGAGTAAGAGTAAGTCAAATGTCCAAGGAATGGTCACAAGCAGATATGCCCAAATACACAGATAATATAAACTGATTAGTGTAGCAGAATGGGTAGGACTAAGACCACGAGGACTATACCTCATGACCACATGACAACCAGACCCACGTGGCTTGTCTGGCCACGTAAGCATGACAACACACAGTAATAATTGTATCTAAAGACAACTGACAACTCCAGTGAAATTGTATATAAACAGTGACACTTACCTAATAGGTAGGATTCTTAAACTTGCTCCCTTAGGGCTATTACATAATTGTCTCGCCAAGAGAGACACACTACTCTATCAGAAAAGAAGCACATCAATATCATTCCCTGTTTGTGTGTGTATAGAGATATAAGTGTAAATAAATGAACTTTCCATGTTACAACTGTGAAGTCAATTACCTTAGAAAACACCCACGTCTACGTTAACTAACTAATAATAATAACAATACTACAAGTCCCAAGAAGCAAATACAAATAAGTTACCAGAGCTTGAACGAGTTAAAGCCTAACAGGACTGGTACACAACCACAAAGTTATCCATGACGCAACTACAGCAGAAGGTGGCATTGTAACAGCCAGGATTAAAAAGCAAGGCCCGAGTGGCGAGTTGGTAACAGCCTTCAGCTTGGGCTGCAGGGGTACTGGGATCGACCCCCCCCCCCCAATTGGTCATTTTAAAACTTTTTTTTTTTTCATTGTCCTTAGATTTGGTATTAAATTTAGGTGTTCAACATTTTGTGGTTTGAATTCATTCCATAGAGTCTATGTTGAGAAAGCCATGTCTCTTTGGTTGTTTTGAGCTGATAATTCAAGAAACACATATCCACCAAAAATAAAATTAGACCGAGGACATTCCCGAGACTACACCGGTCAGAATGGTGTATCATCTGTCAAAAAAAAAAAAAAAATTGTACTGGGGATTCGAACCTGGGATCTTTCGGTTAAGGCCAAATAACAGCGGCTTGGGCTGCAGGGGTACTGGGATCGAACCCCCCTCAAACCCCTCCATTGGTCATAAAAAAAAATTGTAGGCTGAGGACGCTTCACAGGCTTCACCGATCAAAATGACGTATTACTTTTTATTATAGGTCAAACGATGTGGCCGTGCATAGCGGCTAAACATACATACATACATACCGACAGAGGGTTTTATATATATAGATTATTAATCCCCCTAGGCTGAAATGAGCTCATATTCAGAACGGAAATATGCTACTGATCAAGAGGGTGTCACAACATTGAATTGTGAGTGTACCTTACAGATTTCTCACAATACACAGTGGTGTTACAGTAGTTTATTCTAGGCGCTCAGCGTTGAAAACAACACAATTATTATCATCGTTTGATTCGTACTATTACTTGACAAGATATAAATGTCATGCGCCTATACGTAGACAGTGATGGTGATGTAATATGTGAAATCTAAGTGCTGTTTTATATCTTCATTGATCAATATCGAATTTAGCCCTGACATACATAGATCAAATTAATGAATCGCACTATGAAATTTTGCACATTTATGATAACAAGTAGAAACGAACCACCTCACGTCATGAACTAAAAACTGACAAATAGATAATGGTGTAGCGAAGAACAATGTCATGTTTTGTTTTTATGTCATATTTTCATTTGCAAAATGTGATGATGTGTTTCCGACGTAGCGAAGAACAATGTCATATTTTATTTGAGACAATTAGAAAGCATGGCAAACACCAAAAAAAATATTTACACAATGAAAAATATACTTGTGATAATTATAACACACACATGTTAATATTTCATATGCATGCAACTCTGTATTTCCCTCGATTCTGTGTGTGTATTATGGAACTGTGTGTGTGCAGCGCCTGGAGCCTGGCATTCGTGAGGGCAAGCCAAACACTGTACTTGCATGATCGATCCTTGACCCCGGCACTTGGATTACCAATTTTATCTCGGCCAGACGAGTTTGTGACACCACCCCAGGAGATTTGTCAATTCCATGCTCCCAGAATTGTTACCGAGACACAGAATGATGTAAAAAGAAGCATGTTAGTTGATATAAATTAATGACTCTCAGAATACGAGGAGTTATATTATGTGAGCTTGAAAAGTTTATATTTTTTATTTGCATATAATTTATTTAGTGCCTCAGTGCAGCACAGGTCCGGCATCTATTGAACTGCTCTTTGAGTTTCGATCCAACAGACAGATTTTCATATACCGGTAGTCTCTTGAACTGTTGTCTCCCGTCAGTAATCAAGTTATTTCAATTAATGCCTTATAACTCAACTCTCAATGTGCACAAATTTCGGGATTGGAAGAGAAACATGTACAATCACAATCCAAAATTTGTATCCAGGTTTTATTTTAAGTTTCGAATCATTTGACATACTAGTGAACCAATTACAAAGTTCATCCTGTTTGATATTTGCTAGAGCTTGCTTAATACTAAATCATGCTGTTCGAAGCAAGCCTGCATACATATTTTGGATTGCGAGTGTACAATCACGAGTCATGCTAAGTATCCAAAACTGTTTCGAAGAAACAGTAATAATTAAAAATAATGGTTTGTAGGACAGATTGTTCAAAACTCAGCACGCCCTGTATTCATATTACATCTCAGGATTGTATTCTTTGTACAGTCGGCGGCAAAAGTCCTGTCGCCTCATCTGCTTCAACGAAACATGCAGTGTTCATGAACTCGAGAAATACACACGTTTTCTACACCTAATAATCTCGAGTCTATGAACATCGCGTGCCTCGGTGAAGCAGGTGAGGCGACAGGACTTTTGCCGCCGACTGTACGTACAGTACTTGACCCCTCTTGGAGACTTGGATTATCTCACCTTCACCAACCATCACAGGGCCTGAGTGTATGCCAAAACTTCCCTGGAGTACATCTATTTCCGAGGCAAAACTGCACCAATTTTCAGATACTTTGGTAAGTAGCAGGAAGGGGTTTAGACCCTCATTTTACATGCTGTTACGTTATTATTCTGTGTTTCCTGAATAGCTTTATGCAGAATATATACTAAATGCAAGGACAATTCTTTCTTAATTAATCCACATAAATAAGATTTATATCTATCATTAGAGAATAGTTCTATAAATATTAATATAAAATACTTTCATATCTTCAGCAATTAATATTTCCATGTCCGTCGGACAGATCTGTACGAATTTCGGAAAAAATGTCGACCAATGTATTCAATTAAGTTTAGCAAAACAGTTGATATCTATGAATCCATGCCTGTGACCTGTTATTATTCATTCTCATATCCACCATCTACTCCTCCTCCATTCGAAACGTACAAAGCTCATCTTATGCTGCATTCATACCCATGATTGTGCACCGAATAAGGGTCGAATGCATATACCCAGATAGACACACACACACACATGAACTTATGCATGAGAGTCAGGAAATGTATCAGTCTACTGGGAAAAGAGGAGGCCTGGAACCAAGCACAGTCGAGGAATCCTGGCCACCTCACCCCATTCGCTCACATTAGTACACTGCGGTCATCACACTCCACTTATACAGTTTTCTCCTGATATTTAATTCCTTATATTTGATTTATTCTGACGCCTTCTCATTCGTTTCAAGAGAGTATTTCTAGTACTAGGATAATTTGTTTGGTCCTCAAATCAATCCAACTTACACTATCCTATTTTCCTACATCCCTTTAACATTTTCATACTCCATCACTAACTAATTTTGCTTCATGCATGTGATACGAATAGTAATCTAAGGGATTTGGCAACCCATCGTTCCTAACCACTCCCTTTCAATTCTTCAACTTTCCTTCATTTCCTTTTTGCTTGCTGTCCAACCCCACCATTACCTGCTCCTTCGTCCTACAGAATCAGGCCAATGATGGTTTTCTTTTCATTCTCAAATCTTTTTAATATCCTAAGTAATTGAAATGGCAATGGCCCCCAGGCGTGTACAGCCCTTAAATAGGCAGGGGGTGCAAAGAATCACACGGTTACCTCATATACAACGTAATTCTCTAATTAATGCAACAAATATGCTAAAAAATGGTAATAGAAATGTAAGACCACTCAATCAGGACAGTAAAATTGATGAGTTAGTGGCGGTTTTAAAAAATTATGGACTTTATATTTGTGCTCTAACGGAGACTAGATTAAGTGGAACTGATAAGCTGGATTTGAAGGATGGTTTACGTATGTTAGTATCTGGACGACAGGATGGAAGGCATTATCAAGGTGTAGGATTACTGCTGAGTTGTAAGGCAAATAAGGCTTTATATGAGTGGGAAGCTATAGACGCGAGCGACTGCTGTATGCACGGTTTAAGTCCAATCATGGCAATATAAGTATGTTTGTGTGTTATGCGCCTATTAATAATGCACCGGATGAAAGGAAAGACGCATTTTATGAAGGATTGAAGGAAGTGGTAGGAATGGTTCCTAGACATGATATTTTGGTCTGCATTGGCGACTTTAATGCAGTGTTGGGCTGTTCAAACGAGGGATTTGAGCAGTGTATGGGTAAAATGGGTGTTGGTAGAAGGATGACTGAAAATGGAGTGAGGTTTGGGAGCTTCTGTTTGGCTAATGATTTAGTCATCGGCGGTACACTTTTTCAGCATTGCAACATACACAAGACAACGTGGGAGTCACCGTGCGGGGGGCCATGGCGATAGTCCTGGGAGTCGCATGGCCCCGGAGGGCACTGGCGTGAGGTCCCTCAGAGCAAGACTCCACGACCTCGTAAAGTGTGTCGGTATAGACTTATTAACAATCGATTCCCTGGTTATAGTAAATATTGCACCCTGGGTAATACCCCCTTTTATTGTTGTGGACTCCTGGTTACCAGGGGTTAAATCCCAGGTGCCGGAGGTGGAGGTACACCAGAGGTTTCGTGAGATAATTGTTAAACATCTTCAGTATTTCCATCTATATACCGACGGCTCCAAGACAGATGAATGTGTAGGTGCAGGTGTATGGTCGACTGAATGTTAGTTAAGATTCAGACTGCCGAATCATACATCGATTTTCATTGCAGAACTTTTTGCTAGTAATAAAGCTTTGGATTTTGCCCTATCGATGACCCACGATAGGATAGTCATTTTTACTGATTCATTAAGTTCACTTAAAGCAATTAAATCCTTGAATACAACTAACAATGAAATACAGGGTAATATCATTAGTAAGCTATTTAGTGCCAATAAATTGATCAAGTTAATATGGGTACCATCACATTATGTTATCTATGGTAATGAACAGGCTGATATACTAGCAGGGTCAACTGTTGATCTGGACCTTAGCATAGTCCGTACGGATCTCAGGTGTTTTGTTTCCCTCATTAAGTCTCGAATTCATCTCCTGTGGCAAAGGCAGTAGACCAGATTAAACATCAGAAATAAAGTAAAGCAAGTTATTGAACCCTGGGCTACGTCATCATGGCGTAGCCGCAGGAACGAAGTGATGTTGGCCCGTCTCAGGGTCAACGCAACATGGGTAACACACCTTGAACCCAATATCAATAGAACTTTTCCCCCCATGTGTCCATCTTGTAACTCTGTGATGTCTATTTCACATCTATTACTTTTTTGTACTAATTATGAAAATCATAGAGGTAAAATTAAACAATTCTTTCAACTTAAAAAAATAGCTCTTACCATCGACAATATTCTATCAGATGATATGAATATTATAGACAAACTGCTGAGTTTTCTGAGGGAGACAAAACGTTATGACCTTACATAGATTGATATAATAAAATGGAAACATTGACTTAATATTAAGACCTTTAGCTATATGCCACTGGTTGATAGCCAATATATCCAACAAGAGAGAGAGAGCTTCTGTACTCTCCCACTCTACTGGTGTTATTACTCCTCGAATATTGCTGTGATATATATACACTGTCTTTGTACTGTGTTAAAAGTATAATATATGAGTAAGCCACTTATTCTTCTGTGTGTGTCCATCCTTACGGACCTATAACACTACATTGTTCACACGATTCTGAAATAATAGGGAGGGGAAGTGATCAATTCGCATACATCTTCCCTTACAGAGAGCCTGGATGTGTGTGTGTGTGTGTGTGTGTGTGTGTGTGTGTGTGTGTGTGTGTGTGTGTGTGTGTGTGTGTGTGTGTGTGTGTGTGTGTGTGTGTAGTAATAAGAAAAGGAAAGGGAAGAGAGAGGTTTAATCTGATATAATTAAGGCTAAAGTTGAGAAGAGGCACATGAGTTTGTTGTACTTAAAAGTGGAGGGAGGGGACGGAGAAGTGTGAGTGAGAAGACTGCTGCTGTTAAAGAGAGTGGGGCGTGAGGGAGGAGATGATATAGGTGGGAATTAAGAACAAGGTAAGTAATGGTTACCTGAGAGGGAGTACGATAAGAGTACGTGGAAATGAAAGGAAAAGTGAAAGAGATTATATAGTAGTAACGGTAATGATAATAATAATAATAAAAAGAAGTACAAAAATTATAACAAATAGAAGCAGACAAATAAGTGAAGGTCTGTGTATATATACGGTATGTGCGTATGTATGTAAAAAGGGAAGTAGTTTAGTTATAATAGCGGGAGAAGTTGGCATGAGTAATGTGCAAAGGTGATTTATCTATATATAGAAAACATTCCATCTGTCTGTCTCTTTATCCGCTATGCACGCCGCATCGTTTGACCTATAGTAAAAAGTAATACGCCATTTAGATTGGTGAAGCCTAGGAAGTATCCTCGGCCTACAAAAAAAAAAAAAGAAAAAAAAGACCAATGGGGAGGTTGGGGGGGTTCAATCCCAGTACCCCTGCAGCCCAAGCCGAAGGCTGTTATTTGGCCTTAACTGAAAGATCCCAGGGTGTATATATGTTTCTTGAATTATCAGCTTAAAACAACCAAAGATTTGTGGCTTTCTCAACATGCAATAGCCTCTATGGTCTCAAGCATCAAGGATGCAAGCAGGCCTGGCTTGCATGCCCAGTTTAGGAATGAATTCAAACCACGAAATGTTGAACACCTATATTTAATTCTAAATCTAAGGACAGTGAAAAAAAAGGGGGGAGGAGTCAATCCCAGTACCCCTGCAGCCTAAGCCAAAGGCTGTTACCAATTCGCCACTCAGGCCTTGCTATTTAATCCTGGCTGTTACAATGCCACCTTCTGCCGTAGTTGCGTCATGGATAACTTTTGTGGTTGTAAAGCTGGCATGGTTTCTCTGGGGGACCAGCAACCACACCGGATAATGGACTCCTCCCACCCTCCTACTAGATTCACATAAAAATAATTAGAGGAAATTTATTGACAAAACCACATGTAGGATCTTCACCCGGACAACGTCGAGTATCGCTGTTAGTAGAATGATAAAATTGGAGGAATGGGTATACTGTATGTGTATAGCTTTGTGCTGAGGGAAGGAAGGGTGGGTGTGAAGTTCAAGGTGAGGGTGAGGGAGGCAAGTGCTGCTGGGTGTTGATGTTGGGAAAGAGACGAAGAAGGAAACTAGAAAAATGTGGTTTGGATATAAACGTACCAAAGAAAGAGAATGAGAGAAAGTAGTAGTATTTTACTAAATTATTCAAGAAATAGGCTAGAGTTAGGAGTGTAGGGGATAGAAGGAAGTAACATTAAAGGCGATAATATGGACTTAGTAGGGTTCGGGATCAAGAGAAAATAGTGAATAATACAAGACAAGTGGAGATACTCATAAAACACAAATGCTTGCCGTCTCATCTCTCTATATCCTTCTCCCTCGTCCGACACAGTCTTTCAACATACGACTGTCATAATTCATCCTCAAATTAATTTAGTATGGCAGTACAGTTGACAGCAATAGTCCTGTTGTCACATCTGCCAAGTTTTGAACCATAGTATGACAACATAAGCTCCATAGAACCACAAACTGAAGAGTCAAAATGGTTTGTTCAATTTTCTGGTACATGTATTGTAATTTCCCTTACTGAAATGTGATAACTCTTTATACTATCCTTATTTAGTGTTCTTTGTATAATCATTCAAGCATCATATATGAAGCGGCAGGAAGTTTGTATTCGACTCTTTCCATTCCCACTTTCTTTTTACTCTTTCACTCAGCTTTTACAACCATTTTCTATATCTTTGGCTGATTAAATTCGTCTCCTTTTCCTCTTTCCCTTGCACTTCTTATTCGTAAACATTTTCTTAAGGTGGTCAGTCTATTGGAAGGCTAATGGAGAGCTAATAGTTCCTCCAAACGATACCTCGAAACAGAAACCCCTAGTAGTAACGCTGAGGTCGTCTGTTGTCTGGCATACTCTGGAGAAACCAGTATCCCTCCAGTTGTCCTAAAACAACACAATTCTCTTAAAACTATAAACCTGACAAATATGTTGTTGACAGTACCAAGAAGACTGACTGCATATTACTTGTCAGAGGCAGAGAAAAGTTGTACCCGTCAGAGCCGCCTGCTGGGAACGCTGACGGTTGGTGATAAAGCATTAGAAAAACAATAACCGGCAACTCTAAAAGCCTGAGAAAACAAGTAATACTGCAGAGAGACTTCGGAAGAAAATGTATTTAGGCGAAAGATTTTGACTGATAGTTAGAAACACAAGGTAAAGTAAGTGATGTGGACCCTGGGTGTGCCACGTCGTTAACGAGTCGGGAACATGCTATGACGTTTTGGTAAGATATTGGAGGAAATTTAATTAGCACAGACAGCTTTCAGATTTTGGGTAACCGGTGTTGATATTGTGTCAACCACATGCAGATTTTAGCGCCATCCTCATACTGTTTGACAGATACAAGTCAAGGAACAAAAATCTATGGCAAAATTATTGTTCAATACCACGAAACAGATCATTTCAATGGATAATGTGTTGGCCTAGTTTGTGCACATACTAGTATATCCGAGTCACGACATGCTGCGTTGTCTGAAAAATCTCTCAATTAGTACAATATTCATAATGTATCCACTCACTGATATGCCATTATAAATTTTCATATATCAGTATCAAGTTGCGATTTTATAGTAATAAGCTGCGAGAGGTTTCAAGTAGTGCAGGATGGTTATTCATCAGGAAACTTGCATAGGCATACACAGTCTGTCTTAAAGGATGTAGGGTCCAATTAGATATTCGTCTAGCCACACCAGACATCAAGGGATAAGCGATGTTGAAAGTTTGCTTCTGCTGATTTGTGAGGATTTTCTACTGACCACCAGTGTTCGTTGTGAGTATTACGCAAACCGGATCGGTTAAATATGGCTTAATCTGTAAACAAGATGTGCTTCACAATCTGGGAAATATTTTCTATCCAGGTACTGTATGCAATGTGCCTATCAAAATCTTCAGGCTTTAGTTCTTAGACGTCTTTTAGGAAGTATGGTTTCAAACCTTGCCATTTACGTGTCCTCCAGACTGTTGAGTGAGACACACTAAGACGTGAAGAAAGTCGTCTTGTACTTATGTCCGGGCTATTTGACACGACTTGCATTATTCGTCATTCCTTATCTTCTCTGTCTATGCGATCTACACTCAAATTACTCCCTGGGAAACTTCCTGTGTTGCCAAGATGTTGGTATACACTATAAAACACTCGAGGATTTGGGCACCTTTTTTGTGGATATCTCCTCATGTATTCCCTGTCTGCGGCTGCTGCATTTCCATCAGAAAATCTGGTATATGTCGGTATACTCTTCATTGGTCAACGTGGTAGCATGCTTGACAAAGTAAATAAAGTATTTCACAAGTTTGGTTCTCAAAAATTGCTAGAATGCTATAAAGTGATAAGTAATGGGAAATATCTCTACAATACAGTATACAAATGGATCTCTCGCCAATGCAGTATGTTATAAAATACAGTAATTATATCTTCATGAACCGAGTGTGGCGCCAACGTTAGTGAGTATTTCAAGTTCAGGCCAGGGTGTTGGCTGACGTTCACCAGAAGAAGTATCGATAAATAATATATCCAAAATGTGGTTTGAAGATAAAAGGATATGGGGATGAGTGTTTCTGTGGGAGAAGGTACAGTCGGCGGCAAAAGTCCTGTCGCCTCACTTGCCTCACCAAGACATACAGTGTTCATAAACTCGAAAAATACGCATGTTTTCTACACCTAATAATCTCGAGTCCATGAACACTGCTCGTCTTGGTGAGGCGGGTGAGGCGACAGGACTTTTGCCGCTGACTGTACCTTCTCCCACAGATACACTCATCCCCATATCCTTTTATTTTCTCTTTCCCCTTTACTTCCTTCAGATACTTATTCTTCAAGAGTCAGACATTCCCTCTCTTCCAATCATGTTTCTCCTCTTCATCGTACCAACCGCTCCTTCCAGTCATTTTACTCTTTTCCTACCTCTGCCACGCCGTCTCCTACCCGCATCATTCCTCTCATACTATAAATGTTCCTTCCGCCTGTCACTTCCACGCGTTTTGCCTCCCAGTATTTTTTCTTTTCTTACATTTTCGTTTAGAGAATTCTGGATGTGATACGCTTTTACACTAAGTATTGGAAAGAAACGAAAGGCATAATTGGTTCCTTCTGGCCATGTGTAGGTGCCGTATTTTCGTGTCCTTTTTTAGCTGGGTGAGGGTTGGAGGGAGGGGTTGTTCGATTCCCTGCTCTCCTTTGGCCATGGCTCCAGCCAAGAGGGGGGATACTGACTGGTGCACGCGACTGTACATTAATTAAGCTCTAATTAAATCACTTTCTTCTACCCTGCGTCATTTCCATTCCTCGTTTCATTACTCTTACCACAACCCCTTTCATTACCCATCGATGTAGGCCTTACACATTGGAGAGCTCATGCATCATTGTATCAATCCATTCGAGATTGAAAACCACTCACTGAGTTCTCCATCTGCTTATGATCAAGCTATAATACCATGATATTGTAGAATATCTTTATTGCAGTCAGCAACATTCCTTCTATATCATAAATATTATTTTTGCAGTAGTATTCATTAACTTTTTTAATTCACTCCTTTATCTGTCTATATATCCATAAAGACCCTAAATACTGCAGAGGCTATATTTTTATACCGGTACGTTATGTTGTTTGGCAATCCTACTTCCACTCGTATACAGCTTTCTGAATCCTGTCTTACTTTGCTTTCCTTCGCCCTCTTCTTTCTTTTCCAATCGCATCAACTGTCTTCTATTGCGTCTTCTCCATTTTTTCCCTCGCTTTCTAGTACCTCTCCTACCTTTTATCTATTTTCATCTACCTTCTCTTCTTTAACTCGTACCTCGCAGCTGATTGGCTGCCTGGGAGCTGTGTTGCCGAGCCAGTATACAAAGTGGAATAAAGACCCCGGGAAGGCAAGTGTAGAACAGTGGGGCAAGCCAGACAATAGTGTTCAGTAGTGTTAGGCTGTTAGCATGAGGCGCTCGACACAAGCGACATTCAGTGAAGAGATGCTCACCTACCCTACTACTGCTTTGAAATACAAAAGATAAGGTGATATCGAAGGCAGTGGAAACACTTAACAAGTATTCCACAAGAGTAATGGTGTGAACCTGCATAGTAAATGTGTAAGATGGGGAGGAAAGAACATTATGGCAAGTGAAGGATGTATGTGAGGGAAGGGGAGGAACAAAAGAATGAAAGAAATTAAAATGAGATATGGTAAAAAAAAAAGACTGTGGGGAAAAGGAAAGGCAGAGTAGAGAAAAGCGGGCAAGTAGTGAAAATATGAGAGGGCAGTGTTATATATTATAGGAAGAGAAAGCAGGGAACAAGGCAAAGACATAGTTGGGTCGGATAAGGATGCACAGAACAGGGAATGATTGTGGGGTAGAGAGGGTAAGTGGTGATGTGGAGAACAAGAACACATTGTAATGATAAGTGTTCGACTGTATTGATAAATGAAAGGCAGAATGTGAAGGAGAGAGGTGTGAGGAATGATTCAGAAGATGAAGAGACTAAAGAAGTACTTAAAGTGATGGTGCAGAGTCAAGAGATGATTGAACTTTCTATCTTTGAGTAGGTTAGAGAGGGAATTGTGACTGAAGGAGAGGTCAGTGATCGTGTAGAGATAGAGAGAATAATTTCCATGATGTTTTGATTCTGTCTGTAGTCTATTCCTATTTAGGAAAATGTAAGAACGAAAGACTAGAATCCCATTTAATATCCTCATTAGTAGCATAAAAAGTGAAACAGATCCAAAATCATGACGAATTTCGTTCGAAATGCCTAGTGTTATGACCGTTAATGCTTGTCTAAGGGTTTATATGCAAGAGATTAACGCATGATTACAAAACAGAAAAGTGAGAGAAACAGGAAGACATTTAATAAATATATTACTAAAAATTACACAAGCGTGAAATTGATCCCTATATAAACACACGAAAATACTTTAGCTCAGTGAGATAAATATTGATAGTTCTAGATAATAGTTAATCAATAGAAACATGGACACAACTCAGTAATGAATGAAGTATTATAATAAAGTTTAGTAGAGTTAATACAATTTGATACAGAGAGGTACGACTGTTACTCACTGGTATACACCTAATTAAAGTTCAGAAATAAAGATAATTTACAAATTCTTACTAGAACCCACCTTTCTGGATAAAGTTTACAGTGTTATATGGAGTTAACACATCAGTTTGTTAATTGTATCACTGCCACAAAGGAGAGGAATATCACTAGCCTACGAACAGATAGAGACTGGCTTCGCTAGCGATTTTCCCACCTTATACGTAGTACTTATTGCTCCCCCAGGCCAGGATATACACACAGAAGTCCTACTGCTGTAATCCTTGTTTATTGTAGCGTGAACGGAAAAATACAAACAATGTACTAATAGCTTTGGTAGCGTTAAAGCCAAACAATAGACCACTGACAATGAATTAACAATATGATATATCAATTAACAATCTGACCACTTAATAATAATTAATAACAATAATATTCAATGAAACTTAGTTACAATTATATGAAGTATTTGACATACCTTTTATTGCGACAACTGGGCCTTCAAATGGGGTACACAACCAAGCAACAAAGAACTTCTAACAAAGGCCACCTATCACCATCAACAACTCCGGCGTGTACAGGTTTCCACTGTATTAACGAGGATCAGGAATAATATGTCCTCTGTGCCTTGTTTCTACTGGTAAACTGTTTCTCACTGCACCACTACTATTCCTTGTCGCCTGACAAAACACTACACCCTCCAAACTGGTCGAATCCAAACAAAGTTCCACTGGTTTGGTGTGATTATCATTCGGGTCTGTGAGGCACCATGAACCCCTATCCACATACATTATAGTTGCTTCAGTTAATACAGTTCTGAAGGTATTCATGTAAGTATAATACCAGCCACACTACTTGAAGTAGAAATCATAAAGTAGAAATCAAGGTTTAGACCTTTGACGTTATATGGTGGTGATTGGTGTGTCGGGTCGTGTGTTGGTTTATGAAACAGGCGAGGCCATGACACTAGACACAATTGCATTTGAAGGAGGTTTAGACGTAGTATGGGGAAAATTGATTGAAGGTTGAGTGTTCCAGAATTGACTAGATGTATATAAATTATTATGAAATATTGAAAGTACCAATTAACTCTTGCATTAGAGAGTTAGACAGAAAAGGGGTGAGACAGATGTTGCATGCTCACCAGTCCAAAATGAATCAGTGTACCCCACAGACGTGCTGCTTTCGGTCCTCGCTGCTCTGTGCCCTCGCTGCTTTTGGAAAATCGTCACACCAACAGAAAAAACGAACGTTGAGTAGGAATTTTAATTTGTATGCTTATCCTTCTATCCAGTTTTATAAGTAACGTAATATCTCTGTTAATAATTTTATTGAGCATCTTTTTTTTCTTTTTTTTGTGCTCCCGTCATTATTGTTAATATCGTCACATGGGATAATTCTATTTGTTTTGTTATATTAATTGTACTGTGTTCTAGTTTACCGTGCATTTATAATTTCATTTGTACTATAGTGTTTTTTACGGTTTTTTTAATATTTATATTGTAATACTGTGTGATATTAATTATACTTTGTACCTTTAATTGTATATATATATGTTCTTCTTGCCATTGTACACTACCAAATCCCCTTTCCTGCCCTTCTCAAAATTCTCAGGGGAGTTTTTTACCCAGTCAGTCTACCTTTGGCAATGTTGGAGGTGTGGCTGGGAGACGTATAGCCAATAAAAATCATGAACAGCAGATACAAGATCAGAGTTCAATTGTTCAGATGAAGATACTGTATGTCAAATGTAGAATATACATGGGCCATTAATAAGATGTAAATCGGGCAATACTGTATTTAGGGGGCACAGCAATATGTAAACGTGTGGCTGAAGCACTTAACCCAGCAAGTAGAGAATAATGAAACAGAAGATCGACGAGATCAGAGAATAAATCTGACACGGAAGAGCACTGAACTGGAGATGTTATCAGGCCCGACGAAAGAATGTAATCCAGAGTACCTCCCCGGCAATGAGTGGCAACGCCAGTGTCCCAGCGTGTCAGATTATGCTTGTGGATATATGAAAGGAGACGAACACCATTACTATTAATACAGCCAGAACCATCACCCAAATCAGAATGCTGAGCATTAAACTCTACCATTTATACTATACCAAGCACTGTTGGAGAAGGAAGAGCCTCAAGAGTGAGTCTCGCCGCGGCAGAATATGCATTACATAATTGGAGTACTCCATCCCAGGTAGAACCTCAAATAGCTGAAAGGTAATGTCAGGATCAAAGGAGCTACAGAGAAGACGATGTGGCAAGGAGCTTTGTATGTAACTTAGGAGACCATTCTTTACTTGATGAACATATGGCACATAAACCTGAGAGGGAAGGAGCTTGACCAGCAGCGAGCGGCAGTCTTGGTAATGGTAAGGTACGAGCCTGGACCTGACGTCGAGCACATCCATGCCACATGTTAACCCCTGGCTGAAGGCATCGTGGACACTTCTATCGAGACGTATCCTCAGGAGGTGGAGGCAGGAGCACGTGATGGTTCGCCCCTGACAGGATATGTCTGGGAATCATGGTCGGCGGCACACCATGCACACTTAGGAGAGGCAGAACAGTACTGGGAGATGTGCCTAACTCTCCAGCACCTGTAGCACAAAGGCTGGTCATTATGAACTTTCCGCACTTCACACAGTGGAAAACAGGGGAGGAAATCAAAGGATTTCCCAATAGGACCTTTCGCATTAAGAAAAAAGCTGCCACATACCACCAGATTTTTTTATTTCGTTTTTATAAAAAGGACAATGCAAATTAGCTCACTACAGGCTCCTTGTTATGATATTATACTAACAACATTATTTTGATTCACTTAATTAAGAACATAAGCGTACCTATCAATGAGCTCACATAATAATTTGTGATGTTTTTTTATGTTGTTCTTTGGTGTCGGTTGTATAAGGTGCAGCTTGAAGATTTATTGGTTTTATATACGTATTGAAGTATTATATTAACAATTTATATATATATATATATATATATATATATATATATATATATATATATATATATATATATGCCCTCATGAGTCAATAGCAAAATTATTAATATGAAAATAAAACATTTTTTGTTTGCGGGAGTACGAGCATATAGAACACTGACTCGGTGAAGAGAGGTTTCAATTCATATATATGAAGATATTTAACTATCTTTAAGGCAAATATTCATTGCTATTAGTATAAAATATTTTTGTTAAGAGGTAGTTTGTGTATATGTGCTTGTATAAAAATATTCCAACCACCATAACCATCGCGAGGAATGTATGTATTTTATATAGGGTAACAAACGACAATTATGATTAAAGAGCTATATTAGTATTAGTATTTATATGAACACACACCTTAGCAGTTCTATGGATATCACTATGAAGTCAAATGATCCAGTTTATCGACATTGTAATGAAACAGAATAATTTAGTGTTGATTTTTTGACTGTTTAATGGCTGTAAAGCTATAGTCACGTACAGTAGTACCCCGTACTGTCTGCTGCTCTCGAGGCTGGCTAGCGTATGAACGAATATCAACAAACATCAGATTGAGTCTTGTATCTTCATCTTCATCTTGTATTGAAGCCTTCTTTGTCGATTGTAATAAATCACACGAGGTCAAAACATTCCCAGTAGAAACAGTTACCACCACCAAGCCGATACTACTACGTGTACACATCATAACATCATACATCACTTGGTTGCTGTGTTTGTTATTGTTTTGATTTGTTAAGCATGTCGTACTGTAGGCAGCGAGTATCTGCTGAAATAATTTCTTTTTCTATTATTACCTTTGTTGGTGGTCACTTGGAATATTTATATTACATTAAAAATCAAGAAATATTCACATGTATATGTAAAACCGATGTATGTTTATCCATTGAGACACATCACACCAAATATAGCTCAACACATTAAAACATCACAAACTATATTGCTAGCCCATTAATATGCACTCTAAGATGCTTACTTGAATCTTAAATAATTATAAATACATTACTATAACGAAAAAGGGTCCATATGCAGATTTTTCGATGTCCGAAATATAAAATTAAAAATTTAAAAAAATCTGGGGTATGTGGTGTCAACCCCTAGATTCACGCTTGATGCGAACGGTCCTATTGGAGGTGGATCGGGTAGACTCCAGACAACAACAATACGGATAATGGAATGGAGAAACCAGCCTGAAAAAAAAACGAAGGGTAGAGTACACACCAGGGTATCCCTCGGCAAGTTTCGGGCCTACATCAATAGGAAAACAGGTGAGGATGTAGCTGGGAAACTTAAGAGCACTCTCAGGTGAGTCTTGATGAATAAGAGGCAAAGACAAAGTATCACCAGCCTTGACTCTGTCAATAATTTCCTGACGCTTAAGATGGCGGGTCGTCCCCAATCCCCAGCCTCCTGGTGGACGCTGATGAGTCACCTGTTGATCTCCGTCGCCAGTCCTTGATGGTTCGTTTTTGGCATCGATATCATCGACTTCCTGACTTCCTTCCCTGCTTGGCAGTGTCATCTGGTATCATGTCTCCTCGCACACCATGGCCCTTTTGCTTCCGAGTCTGGAAGGCTTTGGAGAAGATGGGCATTGATGACTTCCAGATTTGTCCTGTCCGGGTCCACAGGGTGGCTCCATGGCTTCTTCCAGAAGTTTACATCTGCACTTGCTTTTCAGGTAGGAAGGAATCTCTTCCTCCTCTAGTGGCCCACTCCCTCTTTTAGATTAATCCTCCTCTCAGAGGGAGTTCCTCCCTGTATACACTAAAAGATCAAAGTCTGATGCTGCAGTTGGTTTAGGGAATGTCATTTCTGACTTTCGTCGTGTCGGCAAGCTCCCTTCTGTCATATCCATTTTTACTGCCGAGCTCTCGGCCATTTTATATGCCCTCCAAGTTACTTTTACTCTGCTGCAGCTTTCATTTACGATTTTTAGCGATTCCTGTAGTGCCTTGCTGGACTTGGACAATTTTAATTCTTCCTATCCCCTAGTGTTGGCCATCCTTGAATTGCTTGTACTTCTGTGACGTCATGGCCATAGAGTCACATTTTGTTGGGTCCCATGTGGGTGTCAATGGGAATGAGCGGGCTAACGTCCTGGATTGTGCTGCGGCCTCCAGTGTTCTACCTCTTGCCAGGCATTATCCCGTACCTCCGTTAGATCTTCGACCCTACCAATGTGCTGCCGTTCATTCCTACTGGCAGGACAGATGGACAGCCGTCGGGGTTAACAAGATCCGCAACATCCGCCAACACCTGGGTTTGTAGAGCAGGTGGAAAGCTGCTCTTGTCCGTCTCAGAATTGGCTATATGTTTAACTCATGGATTTTTAATGAAGAGGGCTTACACTCCCTACAGTAATTGACAGTTTGACTTGTTGAATGTCTCAGCCTAGGGGACCTTCGGCGTAAGCACCTCTCCAAGTACCGGGTAGAGGATGGTTCTTATAGTTTCTCATAGGTGTCCGTGTAGGAGGCTTGTAGTGTGGAAGGGAACAGCCTCTCTTATGTGGATGAGGCTGGCCTCCTCCACAAATTATGAATATATTATTTTTATGGCTTCTATTTTATTTAGATACCGGTAGTTCGATGTTTTTTTATTCTTTTATATATGATTCTTAAGTTAATCAGGTTATTTTTAATAAGAATGTGCGTTTTAGTTTATATGTCTTTTTAATCATGTTGCCTATCCCTTTTTTGGGTAATTAATCCTGCCTAATATTTGTTTATATTTTATTGGTCTTGTACAGTCGTGGACAATTATGTCTCAACACGTCAAGCAGTGTCTGGATACTCCCAAAGCATTGTGTTTCCCCCCATAGAGTTTCCGTCAGTGTCGCCTTGACGTGCATGTAAACGCTGTTATGATTGGCCAGCAGACACTGATCAGATATTTAAGCAACTGATGCCATTACTTTTATGATAACCATCAAGAATATTATTTAACATACTGTATAATGTGACGGGTAATTGCAGGTTAAAATACCTTGTACCTAGTATACCTAGATACCTAGTAGCATCGATTAATCAATCAAATCAAAACCTACCTGCTTGTTGTCTTACCTCTCTATCACATTCTTCTGGCGCTTTGTGACCTCTCTGTTGCTACGCCTATTATCAATCAATCAATCTCATATAAGAGTCAGATAACCTGTTTTTGTTTTGTTTTTTTGTTAGTTTATTTGGAACTCGACATAGGGTACACATGAAAGAGTTCAGCTCATGGTCTTGTCCTTCGTACGTCCTTCTTTCGTTAGGACATAATGTGAGGAAAATGATGATGTGGAGAGATGAAAACAAAAAATAAAGTGAAACGAAGGTACACAATAAGTAAGATAACAAATGCATTGTGGATGAACTAAAACTCCCCTAGGTTTGGAAGACCTTGTATGGAAGAGGCAAAAGGTGATGGAGATATGGAAGAGCAAGATCGAAAGATAGAGAAGAAAAGGGCGAACTGTTAAAGATGGAATAGAAGAGAGTGTGGACAATGAGAATGCGAAAAGATTACAATGTGATATGAAAGGAAAAGAAAAATAACAAAGTGGCCAGGGCGAGTGAATGTTGAAAATAAAAATAAAGTAACTGTTTGTGAGGAAGGAAGAAAAGAAGACAAGGGAGGGGAAGGGTTGAAGCCAATTACGACCAACAATAGCGTGGACAGATAATACACCGGGCCAAACAAGCGGGGGCGTGGTGAAATCCGGTGAAATTCAGTTCTGGCGTATTCTTGTTCTGGTGACTTAATTCATAGAGATGATACAATAGAGCGAGAAAAAGAGGGGAGGAATTTAAGAGAAAATAATTCATATTTTCTTTGTGTTTGTTTAGCCTGTGGTTATGGGAATTACAGAACGTTTAGGAAATGGAAAGCAAAATCTGTACTAGTTTATATTATAACACATTTCTCACTTCCATTAGAATTATTTGATCGTGAACTACAAGCTGACATTATCATTCTTTAGTTAGATCATTTTTAAACATTTGTGAATTCCTTAAAATCAGTAAAAAATAGATATATCGATATCAACTTTACCTTTCAGTATCGACTAAAATGGCCACATTTGTACCGTATCGACAGGACTGCAAAACTTACATGTCTACTGTGGGATGATAAGTTTCCATCATTATATAGACTCTCTCTCTCTCTCTCTCTCTCTCTCTCTCTCTCTCTCTCTCTCTCTCTCTCTCTCTCTCTCTCTTAGTTTTTCTTCACTAGTCTTTTCTATCATTCTTTGCCTACCGGTATATCTGTTTTTCCCTTTCCTTCTCTATTTTACCCTGTTCACTGTTTCTCTCTTACTCCTTCCCTCTCGTCCACCCCACCCACTCGGCCAACGTTCCTAATTCAGACGTCAAAGGGAGTGGCTCGGCTGGCTACATTATCAGCTTTTTTTCTCCTGTAATAATACGATAAAGGAGTGCGGACTGTAAGAGACACTGTGGAGAATGTGACCTTACGGACCCTAATATTAGCAGCCGTATTCTCGTCACGCACATTTTCTGTGGAAAAGTATGATTTCATGTTATATGTCAGTATTTTATATCAATGTTCAAATATATATGAGAAAAATATAAGGCCTCGATATAATAAGAACAATTTTTTTATGGTGAATCTTCTATTATTATATTAAACACTAGCAGCGATACCCGACGTTGGCCGGGTGAAGATCCTTCATGTGGTTTTGTCAATAATTTTCCTCTAATTATTTTTATATTTTTATACAATGTGATCTTAATAGGAGGGTGTGAGGAGTCCATTATCCGATATGGTTGCTGGTTCACCAGAGAAACCATGCTAGTTTTACAACCACAATAGTTGCCCTAAATGGAAGCCACAAAAAAAAATCCTTTCAACAATTGAGACAACTTTAAAGTGATAACGAAAAAGGGAAGACATTACCTTACCTATAAAATACACTATTTAGGTGTTCTAAAACTTTGGGTGTATTTTTTCTCTTATATATATACACTGGTGGAAGCCGTTCCTCATTCCTACACTTGAACTGTGAGATTATTGGAAAATGATCAGTAAAGTCTGAGTCTATAATATAATTACCTATGTTTAATTCTGCCTGTGTTGACCATATATGATCTATGAGGTGGCTGTAGTGTCTGTTACTCGAGTTGGTTTGGTAATTGATGGGAACAGTGAAAAAGAGTACATTAAATTAATAAATTCATAAGCTTGATTGTTTTTACGTTTCAGTAAGTCTATGTTAGAATCACCAAGGACATAGATGTGATATTTCTTATCATGAGCTAAGGAAAGAATTATAGACATTGTTGTTAGGAAATTAGTAACATTACTATTAGGGGGCCTATAAAACAGCAGGAATAATTACTTCGTCCCATGCACAGTTGCTTCAACACCTATGCATTCAATGAAAGCGTCTGACAGCGTAAATTCAATCTGAACAGAAGAAATGTAGTCAGAAGAAACATACAATGATACTCCACCACCATGCATATTTCTTGAGTTGTAAGAGAGAGTGTGTAGGAGAGAGAGAGAGCATATGCGTGGTACCTATACTAAATTGGTTTGAACCCCTCCCCCCCAACCCCGCATTGGTCATTTAAAAAAAAATATTGTAGGCCGAGGACACTTCCCAGGCTTCACCGATCAAAATCATGTAAACATTTATACTGTAGGTAAAACGATGCGACCATACATAGCGGCTAAACACAAACACACAGACAGAGTGTTTAATATATATAGATTGTTCAAACAATTTTGAAGAAATGTAACCTATTGATGTACTTAGAAATAGTTTGATTTCTGTGTGGATATTTATACTTTAAATCAATGTTCGAACAAATATGAACAATAGAGGCTAGCGATATCAAAAGTATGCGACTTTATATATTATATATTTATTTATATATTTATTTTTACTAAGTCGACCCTCCTTTTAACAGAATGGTGTTCCAGGCCCAAAAATTATATGCAGCTCTTATGTAGTAGTAGCTCAGTGGAACATTCCTTGTCACTACTTTAGCATTTTCAGAGAGATGTTAAAAGTTAACTAGAATGTTGTGAGTAATGTGCTGAACTTTATATTGCATGGAAAAACTTCCAAATGCAGATTGATGGATATTAGGCGCCGCAACATCGAGGTCCTATAACGCCAGAAAAAGGTGATAGAGAGGTGTGACAGCAAGTAGGAAGGAAATAAAATGAAAAGAGGGATAATTGAAGAACTGAAAGATGGGAACTATTTAGTCTGATCTCTCACTGGCGACCTTCCTAGCATGGGAAGCCCTCTCTCCCCGATATATAGGCAGAGCAGGGGCCGGAGCCCCCTCTAGTCTAGCTCTCCAGGTCTCAGAGACACACAAGCCCCCCCAACTCGGCAAGGTGGTTCCCGTTAGGGGGGTCCAAATGCAGAGGTGTGGACAGAAAACAAGAACCAGAAAGTGAAAACGAGTCAGATTTCAACTTATACCAATCTGAATCCAATCCTGACTTTGGATTGATGAAATAAGCATTCGATTAGGTCAAGCATCACTACTCAAGGTAGAAATGCAATCTGCTGAGTGATGTGAGTTAACTGGTCTGTATATCTTACAGTCTGTCGAATGAATAAATATATGCAGTACCGGGCATGAAACTACAATCACTGAGGCAAAAGAGAATGTTTACATTTCCCAGTAGGAGGTTTGATGCTGATCCACAAGTTAAAATATTCGAAACGCGGGAGTGGAGCCAACTGTACAGTTGGCTCCACTCCTGCGTTTCTCCCTTGTCGTTGCCAATGTTGGGCCAGTCAGAAATTCGAATCCCGGTTCACAAGTTAAAATATTCGAAACATTCATATATTTCCCTCTAAGGATATGAATGTTTCGATTTTTTTAACTTGTGGATCGGGATTCGAATTTCTGACTGGCCCAACATTGGCAACGACAGGGGAGAAACGCGGGAGTGGAGCCAACTGTACATAAATTCTTATCTCCTCGGTTCCTTTACCGAGGCACGCGATGTTCATAGACTCAAGATCATTAGATGTAGAAAACGTACGTATTTTTCGAGTTCTATAGCTGCTGATGTAATATATTAATAATTAAAGGGACCTGATGATGGATAGTTCGTGGTGACGATACTTGGATTATCTAGTATTCTCAGTTCTTACGTAATTGTTCCTCAAGTATCAGCGAAGTCAGTAAGGTTGAGGATATTGCTCGTAAATATCAGAGTGTTGAGTTTGACCCCTGAGCAAGGAAAAGGTCTCTCCTATACCTAATATTATCACAACATTCATAAACTGACCACAGGTGCATGGCATATGTTCCCATATTATTGTCTCCTCCATTTATCATCTTAATTTATAGTCAATCAAACCCTGATTTATAGATCATTACAATGTAATATTCAGCACCATGCAAATATAGCAAATTAATGCATCAGAAATCATTTGGTGCCTATTGTTGCATCCGCATAAAAAAAAATTGCTCACATACAGATTATTATTTCACTGTCATTCGTTTCGCTCAGCATACAAGCCAGACCAAACCCCATTACCAACACTCTCACTAGTGAGTGCTTCAGATACATGTCTCGGAGTAAAGTTTGTGGTTCACACCTGGGAGAGGAAGCGCTGACAACACACTTGAACACAGTAGTGGCCTTCGTGGCAGTGGACTCGGCTGTACTACTCAGATGAGGACGACAAGCTGGATCACAGCTTTTAGTCCTCATCTTTCTGGATATAGAAACAAAAATCTGTGTTTGTATGTGTGTGTGAGTGTGTGTGTGTGTGTGTGTGTGTGTGTGTTGGTGCTCATTGTACAGTACACTGCCATGAGAGAAGGCGGAATGTTTCCTTTTCCTGAGAGAGTACATAATGCTAATCAAATCTTCAAAACCACGAGAGCGTGAACTCGGACATTACAAACTCCGTGCAGCAGCTGATATAATTAGTGCATCTTTTACTTACAAACTCCGTTATCTCGCGTAGTGAGGTTGGTTGTTTGTCTATATACTGTACACTCGTGATATATAATTTCTGACCAGAGTGTGAGGAGTAGAAAACTTCCAATCGCCTGGTATTGTTGATTTCCCCACCCAGTGCACATTATTGTAGAGAGGCAGAAGAGAAGCAACCAATACCATGAAGCTCCACTGTCACATTTATTGCCACACACGGTCACACGGTAAGCAGCAAACATCTCGTGGCTTCACTCAATAATATTCGGGGCCTTGGCAGCACTTTATTTTTTAGAAGAATGTCATGAGTAATGTGATCAGTTAATTATTGTCAGGTGCTAATATATTTTGTGCGAGTGTGTTTTTGTGTGTGTGTGTGAAATTTACTGACATTTAAAGAAGTTTGTTGTTATGGGTAGCAAGCCGACCCTTAGAGTAAGACTGAAGCAGAAAGGAGTTCAGTTTGCAAGCCAGTACAGACACACAATGAAGCAAGAAAATAATACAAGTGAAAGTTAATGTTCAGTGCTGAGAGTTGCCATCAAGTGCCAGGCTATTAATTTGATCCACACTACACAGTTGGGAATGTTAAGCATCAAAACTCAGGTATGTTGTGAGGTAGTTTTGTGTTACACTCGTGATACGTAATTTCTGACCAGAGTGTGAGGAGCAGAAAGCTTCGAATCGCCTGGTGTTGCTCATTTCCCCACCCAGTACACCTATAGAAGCTGAGTTCGAATGCAGGGTATGTATGTGTGTGTGTGTGTGGTGCCTGCTGTTCGTCTCTGGTCAGAAATGACGTATCACGAGTGTACAGTTACGAGCACTAATAAGTATACAGCTTATGTTGAAGGCTTGAAGCTTTGAACAGTCCACCAATTCACCAACGAAGTAATTCCAATGGAGATCTTATTGTGTATTCATTTACTCGTGTCTCTAGCTATTCGATGAACACCTGTAAACTTATTAGTGATCGTGACTGTACATATACTCGTGTAATTACTGTGAGGTGCCTATTTTTTTTAATATGAATGTCACTGAAACATAAAGGTCGGCTTTTGTGGTCTACCGATGCTTTGATAAACTGACATAACGATCCTCATTCTAGTTTATGCATACGTGCTCTATAAAATAAAAATTATAAAGTATTTTTCTCCTCCTGTCTAAGAACATTTTAATCCTCTACGAGTCTACATCGTGTCGAGGCTCTTCACTCTCAAGTATTCTTCTCCTCCTGTCATTGAAATCCTCTATATCGTGTCGTGGTCAATGGCTGTTCACTCTCAGGTTACATTTTATCAGTTAACTCTCTCTCTCTCTTACACACACACAGGCACGCAATCGTAAACATACATACTCTTGCACACACAGAGGCAGGCAATCGTAAACATACATACTCTTACACACACATACACACACACACACAGGCATGCAATCGTAAACATACATACATACTCTTGCACACACACACACACACTCTCTCACTCACCCTCATAAAGGAAAAAAAATACAGTTCTGTGTAGATTTATTATTATTTTTGGGGTCATTGATATATTAATTTATTGTTATTTTATTTGATAGTTTGGAGGTGTGTAGTTTAAGGGGGTGATTCATTTTTGGTACATTGGAGTGCCTTGATTCCTCCAAAGTATACCAGGAAACAGGACCAGATGGGTAAATATAATGGTTTCCTGTTGCTTGGAATAGTTTGGAGGAATCAGTTGCTCCAAATTTACCAACACTATAATATCCCCTTAAACGTAACCCCTCGTTCATTTCTCTGTCTCCTAGGCTGAAGAATAATTATTTAGTTTAGTTAGTTTTTGCATGTACAGTTGGCTCCACTTCCGCGTTTCTCCTCTGTCGTTGCCAATGTTGGGCCAGTCAGAAATTCGAATCCCAATCCAGAAATTAAATTATCGAAACATTCATATTTTTCACTCTAAGGATATGAATGTTTCGAATTTTGTAACTTGTGGATCGGGATTCGAATTTCTGACTGGCCCAACATTGGCAACGCCAAGAGAGAAACGCGGGAGTGGAGCCAACTGTACAGTCACGAACACAAATAAGAATACAGCGTTGGTTTAATCTTTTAGCACCGGTAGTCCATGTAACCAACGAAATAATTTCAGTGATCTTATTGTTTATTTATTTACTGCCTCTTGGTGTTCAACGCACATCTGAATATTTATTAGTGCTCGTGACTGTACAAGAAGCGCTAATGTTATCATGCAACAACCCCAAGAAATTAAACTAAAACCATGAAGGTCTTGTATTCCCACTTTTTGTACAGAGAATCATCCTGAATATAAGCCAGAGGTGTCAAATAATCTAAGTAGTATGAGATTCAATAATACGCTTTTCAGATCGTAAATACTATCGAATCCTAAACGAAATATGTAGTAATGTCGAAGCTGAATACACCCAAACAAACAATATCTAATGCAATGTGTTGTGCGTTGATTTGCTCATGTTTGTTCTATTTATCCTTTGGTGTACGGTAAGTTTTTTTCCAGGAGATGATTGTGGAAATTCTTATGTAAACACACCAATTGGCTTCGAAACTACATACTTATAGAATATAATTGTTTTCTGTGGGAAGGACAGACTATGACCCTCAGTAAAGAGTGAGGCTATTTTAACTCCCCTGAAGTTGACGAACAGTGTGTGTATGTGTGTGTGTGTGTATTTCCCACGAGAACATCTTATGATATGACCACCAAAGGTTATTAAATACTTTCATATTTACATGCAGATAGGGGCCAGGTTTATAGTCATGAAGTGTGTGTGTGTGTTATTTAGTGGTTGGTGGGCTTTGAAAATGAACACAAATCAGAGATATAAAAAATAAAATAAGACCAGCTGAGGACTAAGATTAGAAAATGCGTGCAAACATAAAGTTTCTACTAGTATCAACTTTATGAGGGCCTTAGGAAAGCTACGCGACAAAAGACGAGAGAATGGAGAATATGTCTGTCATTGACAAAGATAAAGTCATGGTCTAATGTACTGCAACACCTTCCAATGAGATGGCTTCGAAAAATGATCCGAAACTATAGATGTTGGTGTGTGCAATTTTGGTTCATAAAATTAACTCAAATAGCTCCCTTTTATTCACCAGGTTGCAGAACATTAGACCATGACTTTACAAGTACGAACTTGGCCCCACATTTGACATGGTCACTCAGACTGGTGGCATATGGCACTGTAGACTAGTAATCAGATGTTGTGTCCCGATTCCCTGACACGATGAATTGCAACTACACGAGGTTCTAAGGTTCAAACAACTGTGCTCCCTGCACCTCTCTCTTCACAACAGTACGTTGTTCGAACCTTCGAACTTCGCCTGGTTGCGATTCATCTTACCAGTGGATCGGGAACAAACTTCTGACAGAGAGTGTCCTATATGGCCACGAGTATTCGTACCCACCTCTGATATGCCTCAACCAGAATTCATCTGGTAACACTGACTCACATGTCCAGATGTACGATATTCTATATACTGTTTCCCCTCTTCACTTTCCCTTCACATGAATAAGGCAATATATATCTGTAGCTATTTACTTACATTGTGGTGATATTCTATGATTAGTGTGATTTTTCCCTTTTCTGTCAAGCTATTTATTTTTATGTCACTTTTATGAGTTAAAGATTAAGAGAACTGCAGTGGCGTCACGAGGGTTGTTGGCGCCCGGGGACAAAGATTGTTATGGCGCCCCAATAGGGGGCGTGATGGAGGGTGAGTGGCGAGCGAAGCGAGCCTAATTAGCTGGGGGGTTCTATGAGTACTCATAGAAGCAATTTAAAGCCATTTGGAAACGAATTTTTAAAAATCTTTATTGCTTAAAAATGAATTGTTCATTTTTTCCCCAACTTCAAATTGGCAATTGGCGCCCCCCTAAATGCTGCACCCAGGGACATATGTCCCCCCCAGCCCCCCCTCGCGACGCCACTGGAGAACTGGTTATCCTCCATCTTTCCTCATCTTCTATAGCTCCCCTTCCTTCATCCCTCCCCCCTCTTTTTCTCTACTGTTCCCTCCCACCTCATTCTTTCTCTCCACTCCCCCCCATTCTCTCCACGGTCCCCTCTCTCCCCCATCTTTCTCTCCATTGCTCCCTCCATCCCCTCTCTACCTAACATGCGCCCTCCATCCTCAACTGTTTCTCTTGTTCCTTTCCTCCCTCTTTTCCTCTCTCCCTCATTCCCTCATTCCCTCGACTTATCCTCTAACTCTCTATCTGTCATTTTCCCTTCCTCTTTCCATGCACTTACTCACACTTTCTTTTTTCCTAATCACTTTCCTATTCCAAATGTTTTACCTCGTATTGAGTTCGAATTTCTCTCGTAATTATTGCTTTTATCTTTTTGTCTGACATATTTTAGTCAAATGGATCATGAAATCAAAGAGTTTGTTTATCACATGGGCGGACTCCACATTTCTCCTAGACCATATACTTTCCATTATTCCAGTCTATCGACAGGCTAGAATCTTTTTACCCTTGCCCATTAATATTTTCAATTTTCAAATAACAGTGTAAAATATATTAAAACTCTTGTTCTCTCTCTCGCTTTCTCTCTGCGTTTGTTTATAGAGCAGCGCCTCATCAAAATCAATCTATGGTCCGCACTCCTGCTTTCCCAATAATGCTAATATCAATATAATTTTATTCTTGATTAAGCAAGAAAGTTTTAATAGAGAAAAGAAGTTCCTTCACAAATAAATGAATAAATATTGGATTGTGTGTACTCATAGGTAAAACTATGAATTTATTTTATCCGTATACTGTAGGGGACCTGGTATTAGTTTATAACAGTTGTAGTGAAATGCAGTGGTATGAATATTGTGTGTTAGGCAATGCCATGATATGTTTATTGTTTTTTCTTAAATGTATAAATACTATATTATTCCTAATTTTTATGTAACTTTTTTCTTGAGTTATTACACATGTTTTTTGATGATCCCAAACATATTTTTACACATTAATTTGACAACTTATTTATATATACATATTTTTTATGATGTTAAGGAGAAACGGTGGACAGACATGAACTGACCAGAGGTGGCTGAATCACATTTGTTTTCGACTTCGTTCGGCTGCATGAATCTTTCGAATCTCTAGGGTTGAAGCCAAAGGATTCATACTCATTGTAATACTATTTTCTGTCCTTTGGCTGACGTCAATACCCTGCATGATAAGAAAAGTTTTCGGGATAGAATACAAGGAAACTACACATTCGTAGGATCATAAGCCCGATCAAATTACGATACTAAATTACAATGATATAATGACAACCGACTTGGCGGAGCTTAACTTATCTGAAAACGATCGAGATGTATTAATATCTCATTTCCGAGAATTAATGGTTATGTG
The DNA here is from genome assembly GCA_034508575.1 of Petrolisthes manimaculis. Classification (NCBI taxonomy): domain Eukaryota; kingdom Metazoa; phylum Arthropoda; class Malacostraca; order Decapoda; family Porcellanidae; genus Petrolisthes; species Petrolisthes manimaculis. Next base: position 727,713 of record JAWZYT010002409.1, on the reverse strand, counting down.
CTTACTCCAGTTAAAATCTTTTCCCTAAATTTATATAAGTTCAATATACATAGAGTGATAGGAAACCAGAGCACACCAATGTCTAAAATAGAAACAGTAATATTTGTGCAGCTATGTTGAACAATTTTGTTTTTATGCAAAAACGTAAACATTCGTAATTATTCGTTTACAGTAAACAAGGATCATGTGCCTTAAACAGGGTTGTCGAGTGTTTGCAAAGGTTTGAAACAGGAGAGAGAGAGAGAGAGAGAGAGAGACCGACCGACCTTCACGTGCTCAAAGATTTAACAGTTATTCAAGGATACAGTGTCATCTGAACGCCCCCATCTACTTATATATGGTGCGTGAATATATTGTGAATACGGAGATGTAAGGTTGGTGAATAAATGTTCAACCCAGAGTGAAATAAGTGCTTAGAAATTGTGTGTAGAATTGATTGCTTCCCGCTCATTGTTTATACCTGTAGTTCACGACATTGACACAGGATATACAGCGCCACTTTAGGCTCCCGCTCTTCTCTCCTACTCTATTGTACTGAACTGTACTCTACTGTAAACAGTGAATTTAGGCATTTGTGACCCTGTATCCATGCGTATGAAAGTGGGAGTGATTTGAGTGCTGGTGATATTGTATATGATCACTTTATGCCACAACCTAACACTCCCCCTGGGTTACGAGACGTTAATTCCCTAGGGAGTACACTACCGGCTCGCTCACTGTTTACCACCACCGCCACCACCACCTTCTCCTTCTCCTTCTCCTTCTCCTTCATGCCTGCTACCACACAAAGACTGATTGCCAGGCGGGACCTACCTGGATACCACCCGCAAAAGTGGTGTGCTGTATGTGGAAAAGCAGCTTAAAAAACACAACATATGTGAGCTGTGAAGAAAAAGACTGTCCAAACTTGTGTCACACCAGCAGCTGTCTAGGCGACTCCCCAGTATACAAGTGTGCCTAAACAGAGCAGCTATAGTCTGTTCCAAATAAAGTGGCGAGAGAAGCTAGACCCATATTTGTGCCTTACCAATGAAAAAAATAATTACTTTCCACACTAAAACTACAATGAGTGAAACACATCGATCGAGCAAAAAATTGGTGATGACATATTTTTTCCACCATAATTCTTCCCGACCGTCGTGTCCATGTGATGAATAGCATAGCTGACAGATATATTCCATTAACTCGTTTTTTACTTTTTCTCTACACCAACCTAAATCTACCTCAATCTTCTCCACCTATCCACTGGTCAAGCCCTTCTCTTAAATCTCTCCAACTCCATTCCCTCTTCCTATCAATCTCTCCTTCATTAGTAAAACCAGACAGCCTCGCAAGGACCACTAGGTATGTTGCTGTTCAATGGTTCTTTGTATTCCTTTGTATTCTCTGTTTTTTGCCATTTTCCTGAACTACCGCTTCTTTGACTCTCTTCCTAGTTCTCCTTCTCTCACCCACTGAGCCTCTCATCCATTCTCTCACTATCACTGCTCTCATCTGCATCACCTCTCCACCCTCTCATTTGCATAAACTCCTCACTTCCATCCCTTACCCCACCAACTCAGTGGTAACCCTTGTCGGAGTCACCTGTTGTTGATAAATTGGAAGGTTCCGGATTCCTCCAAATAATTGCACGAGACAGACTAGTACTTCAGTGTGAATTAGAGTCGGGGATCTGTTTTGTTACATAATTTGGAGAAATTAATAACTTACCATTTCCCAGTCATTAAACGACCCTCTTAATACCAAGAACGCTCGGTACCATGAAACCAGAATACCCTAATAAAGAGAAGCGCAAAGTAGAAAAGAATTGAGCGTGCTACGCCAGAAACCAAGTTTATTCCCAAAGGTGAAGGGGACAGAGAAGAGAGGCTGGACGCACAAAGGAAAGAGAAAGGAAGGAGGGATATCTAAAGAGAGGAACGGGATTCGCTCGGGTCTGTAGGGGTGTCAAAACTTTTAAAGTATTGTACAGTCGGCGGCATAAGTCGTGTCGCCTCACCTGTTTCACCGAGGCAGGCAGTGTTCATGTACTCGAAAAATACGCACGTTTTCTACACCTAATAATCTCGAGTCTATGAACATCGCGTGCCTCGGTGAAGCAAGTGAGGCGACAGGACTTTTGCCGCCGACTGTACAAACCACATCGTTGCAGGCCATAATTTTATCACCTACCTAATAAAGAGTGGAAATTCTTGGATATGATAGTGGGAAGAATATCAATTAAACACACTTGTACTTTATAAGGTTAGAATTCATGGTTGGATGTAATCAGCCATGGCTGATAGTGCTTGACCAGGGTCCAAGGAGTGTTGGAGAGTAACTGAACAGAGTTCGAAAAATGTGAGTCTTCTAAACCTCTCTCAACGTTGAGAATGGTTTTGAAAATTCACTTGTTCGAACTCTGTTCAGTTGCTCACCAACACTCCTTGGACCCTGGTCAAGCACTATCAACCAAGGATAATAGACTATAAAGGATAGTCCACTGCAACGTCACAGTGATAACGTCGTAGATATCCGTGACGTCACGGGAGGCTCAGTCGCTAGCTGGAGCACAAACCTTGCCCGCTTACTAGGGAAAGTATGAGGCATAAAGATTATATCAGCTGATATTAATCGAAATGATGAGTTTCTTGGTAGCTGCACCTTGGTAGGTTATAAAGATAAGAAGCATACTGATATAATGGCAATTGTAGAACTCGACATTAGTTGTTGAAATAGAATAATGGACTATAAAACTGGAGGCCTTTCACGACCAAGATTGATATCGTTGCGTTCGCATCTCTAAACCCATATTTGTACAATAATTACTAATCTTTGGTGTCTTTGTATTCCACACAATTAAAATTGATCATTATAACTTAAAGTAAATGTGTTTGTAGTGTGTTGTCATCAATATATATTCAGTGAAGCCAGGAAAGATCTCTACCACTGGCCAATGGTGCGTGACCGTGTGTCGTATACTATACTCGCCAGAAGTAGGTCTACAGTAATGTACCAATGTACTTGGTATTGGCTGCTCTATAACATTAATAATAGGATCTTGATTTAGACTGACAATAGGTTGTGTTTAATACCTATTTTAGTATTTCCAACTGCCCCACTTCCGAAAATAGCCCTGAATAGGTCCGAAGAATTTGGTCCGAAAAAAACCCTGATTAGGTCAGAAGAATGCACTATTCACTTATAAATTGCTTCCACCTCCAATTATTTTCAAAAGTAGAAAAATAAATATTAGTAATATGAATATATAGTACTGTATGTTGAATGTGATTACATATTTATTATCATATACTGTACCTTACAGTGCCCTGAATAGGTCCGAAAAATACCCTGATTAGGTTAGAAGAATGTATCAGTTAGGTCAGAAGAAAGCATCATTCACTTATAAATTGTTTAATTCCACCTCCAATTATTTTCAAAAGTAGAAAAATAATTTTTAGGAATATGAATACATAATAATGAAGTACTAACACAATCAGTCCATGAGCAACTATAATCTAATGATAATTTTATCAAAAATATATAGATCATTGTTATATATATAAAGAAAAACTATATTGCTATTATAATTTACATAATACTGTAGTATCACAGTCAGTCCATGAATATAATCACTTCGGAATTGCACAGGTTTGGAAATTGTAAAAATAAAATTAATTTCTGTCACGATACAATTATAAAACATTGTTATATATATAAAGCAATACTATATTGTGACGGGAAATTAAGATTATCAATGTGTTATTAGTTAAGTGATGTAAAATTTATTACTGTTAACTTTTACCTTCTCCCAGACTTATCTTGGACACTCTTTGTGTTGGCTTTTTTATCCCAACTTCCGTCAACATAAATATATTTGTATGGGTCCTTTCATTATATATGCATTTATTATAGTATTAGCAGAATTGTAAAGGTTTATGAAAACAACACATTTTCAGTTACTTTACTATATTTATTAATTTCAGAGAATGAAAGGTGAGTAGTTTGTAAAGAAGGTGTATGGAAGTGAAGTTGTAGCATCTGGTGTTAGAGGCAGACCTCCAGTTAGATGGCAGAACAGAGTGGAAGAGCATATGAAAGAGAGAAGCATCATCATTATACTGTATATATTAAATATTTCCGTCATTGAGCAGACCCTCTTGTGTTTCATGTGCATCACCTCTGGTATCTTCTTGTGCTTGAGCAATAGCAGCATCTAGTTCCATTTCTGGTGCATTATCTGTGAAGGAATTGATGTTAGAGGCACATAATCACATGGCACTTGTTTGCGTATACTGTACAGTATATACAAAAGAAAAGAATATATAAAGGTTGCCTTTCCATGATTTTCATAAATCCATTATCCAGCCCTACTCGAAACATACCATATTGTGAAACATTGAAGTACAGGGTAGGTCTGATACCATCTAATATTATGTACAGTCGGCGGCAGAAGTCCTGTCGCCTCACCTGCTTCACCAAGTCACACAGTGTTTCATGGACTCGATAAATACGCATGTTTTCTACACCTAATAATCTCGAGTCTATGAACATCGCGTGCCTCGGTGAAGCAAGTGAGGCGACGGGACTTTTGCCGCCGACTGTACTGTACTCAGTCATTTTTTATGAAGAAATCAAAATTCTCACCATTTCTTTCATTGAGCAGACCCTCTTGAAGTACTCTGGTACCAGTAGCCGTCTACGTCTGCTGAGTAGTCTCTCTTGGCTAGCCTCCATACCAGCTGAAAATGAAATGAATGATACAGCTTCAGACCTAATCAAAATCCATGGGAAAAATCATGATTGCATATACAGACCAAATATCCACATTAGAAATACTACTGATTTTCTACCACTATTTCCTACTACTGTAACCTACATTAGGCCATTGAATGAGTTTTAATGTACGGTATTAGATTCACCACAAATACTTTAGTTTTTAAATATACCCCACCCTACCCCCTAAACAATAATGGAGAAGAGAAATTGTTGGTTATAGAGCATAAAAAGACTGTAGCCTACTTAGATATTTCAAAGTCATCACTAGAAGATGCTGTCAGTATTGGGCTACATTTCTAACAGAATTAGGTAGACTTGGCCTGGCCTAACCTACATAATGTACAGTAAAGTATCATAAGATGAGGTGAAGTTTAAACTATGTACAGTATAGGCAAATAGCTGAGGGTGTAATGATACAATAACAATAAGTTAGGCCTTTGATAGATCACAACATACCTGGTTCTCAATTAGAATTTGGAAGGTGCAGAGTTGGTACAGTTCAAGGTTGCAATATTCTGATGATCTTTGGAGATCCATTACATCGTTGATTGTTCAAAGCATCTCTTGGGACGTAATCTGTTGTTGTTTTAAAGTGTAGAGAGCAAACTCGGACCAATTCACCATTAGATTTGCCCTCACGTTAGCACGACGATATCAATATTTTGGCTTTCTCTTGGTCTCTTAGGAACTGATAGAGCTTTACCCAGTCTCTTTTTGCATGTCTACTACCATTATTGAAATTGTACACAGCACATACACCCATAATATGCCATAGACACTCACGTTTCACGTACATTTTACATTGGACTAGTGACAGTCTGTGCTCCAGGCCAGGTTTGTTTACATGTGTGACGTCACTACCGCGGTGCAGTGTGGGAAAACAAATGTCTAGTGGACTATCCTTTATAGTCTATCATCCTTGCTATCAACCATGACTGTACCGTCACAAGCCATCATAAGTATACAGGTCTGCTTCGAAGAGCCTGATAGAATTTTAAATGAGCCCCAGCAAGTTCGAGACAGAATAATCTTTGTAATTGTTTCACTGATATGTCACACGTTCATAACTTCAACTTATTATGGCTCGTGGCTGTACAGACGGTCAAAAGTTATTCGTTACCCCTTGCTGTGAAATTCTTGGCAACAATGACTGTTACATACGGTGTGAATAAGTGTTTCAGAATGCCTCATGGGGTTTGCCATTATGTATCGTGCTGTAAGGGTGCAAACTAATTTTACTCTATGTTATTACATATTTTGTCCTGGACCATTTGCAAATTTTAGCACAATTTTGCTTTCTAGAGAAACTAAGGTTGCTCGATTCACCACCTATTCCTCTCTAACCCTACATTCTGACCACCATCATTCCTGTTTACTCTCGCAGCTGTTTTTCCCCCTTTCAGTCTCCTCTCCTTCCTTTCTTATTTTATGACTTCATTTGTTTTTTTGTATCTCACCTCTTTTCCTCACTCTCGCTATATCTCGCCTACATCATAGCGCTCTCTCTCTCTCTCTCTCTCTCTCTCTCTCTCTCTCTCTCTCTCTCTCTCTCTCCTTTTCCCTTGCTCTTTTACTCTCTCGTACTTACTCTTAACTTCCTCACCCCTGATAATTCTATTTCTCTCTCACTCTCTCTTTCTCTCCTTTGCCCATAGGTAGTCTCTCTCTCACTTCATTTTTTCTTTCACTTCAGTCCTCATCCCTCTTCCTCACTTAGGGTCATCCGGGTGTTGGAGTTATAATGTTCTCACTCGTGTCTAAAACTCGCTACTGCCAACAAAACCTATGGGGCAGGGTAGGGTACGGTACTCTTCTCTTATGAACTCAGGATGGGCCGTCTACCTGGTCCGTTTGGCTTAGATAAGTGTCCCTCATCCCTCATAATTTTTCTCCACCACTCCTTTTCTCTCTCCCCATGCATCATATTTCCCTCCCTCTCTTTTCTCTCTCTTAATTTTCTTTATTCTAATCTCATTATCTTTTTCTGTCTCGCCTCGTCTCCCATTTTCACGTCCTCTTTTATTTTATTTCCTTCATTGTTCCTTCCCACATCCCTATTTTCTCCCTCATATTTTTCCCTCATATTTCTGTCTCCCTCACCACTTTTCTGTCACTCATATCTATCTCTCCCTCAACATATTTTCCCTCGCTTTACCCTCTCCCATGCCTTTATCTCTATCTCATTTTCCCACTCTCACCCCCTTGTCTCTCCCTCATTCATTTTCTCTCCCTCACGCTTTTTGTCTCTCTCGCCTCATCCGACACCGCCGACACAGTTCTGCAGTTGCATCATTAGAGCACCAGAGGCGTTGATCAGTGGCCTCATATAAGGAGATAATGACGGCGTGCGAGATTGATTACTGGAGAGAAATTACCAAGCCAGCCAGACCCCAGACTCAGCGTCCTGGGAAGGGAGGGAACGAGTGTAGCGGACCCGGAAAGGAAGAGAATGGGATGAGAGAGAGAGAGGAAAAAAAAGAGAGTGTGTGCATGTATCTGTTCGTTTATGTTTGTCTAGATCTCTCTATGTGTTGTTGAAAAAAGATGTGATTAGTTAGGGGAAGACAAAAGATAAATATAAGCCTGGTAGATCCGGCAAAACTAGAGAAAGCAGATAGAAAGGATGAACAGCAAGCACGATAGAATCAAAGGAAAGGGAAGAGTCCCCTGATTATCCAACGACAGTGATCTTTACCTACACAGGCATTCAAAAAAATGTAGACACCCTTTGCTCTGTGTAAAGGGAAATAAGCTAAGTTAATTTTTTCCCGCTTTCTCCCCATTTATCCCTCCATCCTACATGCTACCTCATCATGTATGGTAGCCAACTTGGAACACATTCATGCAAATCCTTACAAATCCATCAAATTTTATCCTTGTATAACTATATTTACTACACTTACATTTTCCACTCTGAAATAATCCGCAACGATCACTGGCATAGACGGCGTCCTTCAAAATGTTTCATGTAGTGTGAAATAATGTATTGTGCTATAAAGGTGCCGAATAATTTTCAAGGTCTTTACAAAGAGCGCCAAAAGTTTTGTCGTAGTTTTGTCGGAATACTAAAAATACGTATCTCCTGAAACATTATGAAAGCCCCGAGGTAAGCGAAGGTATATGCGAAACTTTAAGCCTTATATTTCCACCAAATTTCACGATATAGCAATAGGTGCTACCACGTGACACAACCATCTATCTGTTCCACGGTTCCACCTCACATACTTCCATTCAAAAACTCATTCTCTCTCCCTTCCTAACCCACTACTCATCTCTGTTATGCCACACAACTACCAATCCTGTTTATTACAACCCCACCACATATCTCCCATCCCTGTTAATTACTGTCCTATGACGCAGATTATTCCATGTAACTTCCTGTCGCAGCAGAGAACTATTTATTAATTTGGTTGCTTTTCATTTCAATACAGATCTTCCTCACCCCATCGTCCATCTTTGCCACCTCACCCCTATACTCTCCAACACACAACGCTATCTTAAGGGGGTGTGGGAGTAGGGGACAGGCTTTGGGGGAACTGGGGGTGTGTGGGAGTAAGGGACAGGCTTTGGGGGAACTGGGGGTGTGTGGGAGTAAGGGACAGGCTTTGGGGGAACTGGGGGTGTGTGGGAGTAAGGGGACAGGCTTGAGGGGGACTGGGGGGGGTGGGAGTAGGGGAACAGGCTTTGGGGGAACTGGGGGTGTGTGGGAGTAGGGGGACAGGCTTGAGGGTGACTGGGGGGGGTGCGGGAACAGGGGGACAGGCTAGGGGGGGGGTAGAAAGCCTGTCCCCCTATTCCCACACACCCCTAACCCCAAAAAAACCCCTAAGCCTGTCCCCTAATTCCCACCCCCCCTTAATGCAGTATGTGTAAGTATAGTTCAATGTCTTATATCACCCAAGTAATTCTCGGACTCATCCAAGCCCATTTAATTAATACCTCCTATCTTGTCCATCCATATTAAATGATACACATCCCTTCTCATCACTCTCATTACAGCCATTTCTCACCACACAACTAATTAATTTTTCTGATTGAAGCTATTTAAAGAGCGGCGGTAATTTTAAATGTGGTCACTTCTAGCACTGAAGATATATCTGACCATATTCCAAGATGTTATGATGAAAGTATCGCTGCTTTCTCCAGATTGGTTCGCCTATTAATAGACAGAAATGAAGCAGCACCCTACACCTTGACGCTGCACTGTCTCCATGTGAAGGAACCAACATCTCAAAGCATCCCTCATTTATCTCTGAGCTTCGCAAAAATCATAGACTACTGACAGCCTGCAGTCCAAAGTCCTTGTAGTGACAACAAGGAGGTATGAAAGAAGGGGGAGGGAAGGAAATCAGAAATATCCTTGCTGTCCCACTTCTCTATCACCTTCTCCCACATCCTACAGTGTCTCCCAGGATTGGGTCATATTCTTTCATCTTCACATTCGTTAACAGAGAGAGAGAGAGAGAGAGAGAGAGAGAGAGAGAGAGAGAGAGAGAGAGAGAGAGAGAGAGAGAGAGAGAGAGAGAGATCTAAGATATAGCATACCGTATTGGGTTGGGTTTTGTGGACAGAGGAACAAGCGTAGTAGAACAGTGAGGAAGGTGGATGAAAGTATGAAGAACATGGGGATAGGATTACCAAACTATGGTGGAAAAAAAAAAAAAAAAAGATGAAGATGGGAAGTTGGCGAAGAGGACAACACTTAACACACTGGGACTGAAATCTTCCAAGTGGTGAGTAAAATTATCTGGCAGCAGTCGGACTAGATTATGCAAAGTAGAGTGACACTGCTTAAAGAGTTAATGGGTCTTTTCCACATCTATTATAATTTTCTTTCTTACTCAAGGATGAGGTTACCATATAAGAAATGGATTTATCAGGATATTATTCTGCAGGATTGGGTTTAACAGAAAAAGCAAAGAAATTTTACCAAAGGATGAGGGTGTAAATTGTGAAGAAAATTATATTTATGTAAAGTTAGAATGAAGGACGTAATACATGGCATGCAGCGTGTTATTTAGAAGGGAATTATTATGAACAGGTATGAAATAGAATGGCTAGAGAGGGTAGAAATGGGTTGGGATAATGGTCATGGAGATGAAGGGAAGAAAGGAGGCAATATATAAATAAACAAGTGGGAGTAAAGATGAGGGAGAGTAAGTAAGAGAGTCGGTTAGGCATTGACGGGTAGGGGTTAAGGTATAGGAGAAGTGAAAGGTGGAGAGGGGTAAGGTATAAAAGGGTGTGGGTAAGAATGGGAAAGGTGAAGAATACAAACGAGGAGGACAAAAAGCGAGAGAATGGGAGGAAGGAGTGTGGTGGCCCCTTCAAGCCTTGTTTGGAACTTGGAGGATAAAACGTGCTTCTTGCCCCAAGGTACCAAGATATTCAGGATAACCATAGTCTGAGGCCAAAGGTGAAACACAGCCCGTGGCAGTATACGAGGGCAAGCTAGGGAGGAGCAGTGGCATGCATAGTGATAAAGTTTGTATAATCATGAGCAAGAGTCCTGCAACCAACACATTAATACAACCAGGTGTTTTTATTTTCATTTTACTAATATCATTTTGAAGTCGTTTCATTCGAAGATGTTGCAGGGCTATTTTTCGTAATTGTACCGAATCAAGTGCTGGCAGAAGATCAGCGGTGGCACAACGACATGTTTGTGTTGTTTTTAATTTGGACTTAACGCCTATCAACTTCGTAATGGTGATTCAGACGATATATTTATGAAGTGACAGAGTGATTGTATGTGGAGAAGTGTACGTGTGTATTGTATGTTGTCTGTGATAGTGTCGCACAACGAATTACAAACATGAGCATCCAGTCACTTGAGTGGATACGGATGGCGTTGAAAAGACAGGAAAATTAGATTCAAAATAAGGTGCTCAGACTTATTGATCACCTTATCATGCATATTGGCCATTCTTTAGGATATTGGTTTCAGAACTATCACAATCTATACTCCAGGACATTAAAATAAATTTCCCTAAAATCATAGTGCTGTGTGATATTGATTGACTTTGATAGTTCTCGTCACACGAAACGCTTCTCGCTATAAACATGAGTGGTTGGTTTCCTAATCAATTTTATGTTCATTGTGGTTACCATTTCCTTTTATAAATATCGTTCCACAATCTTGAGTTTGTATGATTTTGTATGTCGTCTCCAGTAATTACTTGTATTTTCCCGCCACTGTGAAGATGCGTGCGTTATTAAGTTGTGTTTAAAATTCTAATTAAAGGGACGTGATTATATTGTCAAATTTTTGATCATATTCTTTGTTTTTTATATAATCCCTTAATGAAGCTGACAATTATCCTGTGAGGGAGAGTAGCTGTTGAATCTGTGACCCGTGAACATAGCTGGAAAAAATACAACAACAAGCTGTTCGTTTCTGCCATTGTTGTTCTCTTTCAGCTTAAACATAATTTAGCTATTTACTTTTGACTTTATGTCTTTATAACAATCGTGTTATTTCCTAAACTATTTTATCTGTAAATGAGTAAACCTATGTTATGTCCAAGGTCGTCATTACAGCAAGCCACAAAGTTGGATTGTCCCCTGGATTGGTCCGGTGTTCATTAAGGGACCCTGTGATGTATAGTCTAAAAGTTGGAGAAAAATTAATCCTTCAAATATTGCCATGAAACACCACCTATAGGGAAAAGAGCTTGTTTCGTGGCATTGTCAGGAGGAATCAGAAGTCTCCAGGTTTCAGATTGTCGGGTTCTAGTCCTTGCTATGAACTTAAGCTTACGATTAAAGTGTAAGCTTAAAAATGAACTTTACTTCCATAAATACATACCCTTGTGTTTCATCCTTGGACAATTGATTGATTGGTTATATACCCCCAACAAAGTATTAAATTCTAAGGATTTTAAGATACTGTCATATATCTATATATATATACAACACTCCGTCTGTCTGTGTGTGTGTGTGTGTCTGTCTGTTTAGCCGCTATGCACGGCCTTATCGTTTGACCTGGAGTAAAAATGTATACGTCATTTTGATCGGTGAAGTCTGGGAAGTGTCCTCTGCCTACATTTTTTTTTTTTTTAATGATCAATGGGGGGGGGGGGGGTTGTGGGGGGGTTCGATCTCAGTACCTCTGTAGCCCAAGCCGCATTTATTTGGCCTTAATCGAAAGATCCCAGGATCGAATCCCCGGTACAATTTAAAAAAAAAAATTGTTGACAAGTGATACACCATTCTGACCGGTGTAGTCCCGAGAATGTCCTCGGTCAAATTTTATTTTTGGTGGATATGTGTTTCTTGAATTATCAGATTAAAATAACCAAACATTTATGGCTTTCTCAACATAGACTCTATGGTCTCAAACATCAAGGATGCAGGCAGGCCTGGCTTGCATGCCCAGTTTAGGAATGAATTCAAACCACAAAATGTTGAACATTTAAATGTAATACTAAATCTAAGGACAGTAAAACAAAAAGTTTTAAAATGACCAATATGGAGTGGGAGTGTGGGTTCCATCCCAGTACTCCTGCAGCTCAATTCGATCGCCACTTTGGCCTTGCTATTTAATCGTGGCTGTTACAATGCCACCTTCTGCTGTAGTTGCGTCATGAATAAATTTTGTGGTTGTAAAGCTGGCATAGTTTCTCTGGGGGACCAGCAACCACACCGGATAATGGACACCTCCCACCCACCTAATAAGTTCACATAAAAATAATTTGAGGAAATTTATTGACAAAACCACATGTAGGATCTTCACCCGGACAACGTCGGGTATCACTGCTAGTCATTTATAAAATATATACACATTTTATACATGCTTCAGTTCCCTAAAATGAAAATCAGCATGATTAAAAGGACATATCGACTAAAACTCACATTGTACTAAAACAATCTGATTAACTTTAAATGAATTATAAAGAATAAAAATAATTGAACTAACTAAAAAATGAAGCCATAAAAATTATAAAATTGACCTTGGGTAATATATTTCTTCAGTATTCTGTCACATTTCTTGTTCTGTAGATATTATGTTTTTCATCATATTAATTATCCAAGCAAAGAATTTATGGATGTTCTGATAATATTGACATATTAGGTAGCAGAGCACTTTTCCTTGCGCCGGGGTCAAACTCAGCACTCTGATATTTGCGAGCAACAACCAATACCTTACTGACTTTGCTGACACTTGAGAAATTACATAATGGGTTACTTGATATCATGAAGTACAGAAACTGAACATCGTATAATGATGATATGTACTGAATAATTAAACGTGTGTAGAGCTCTCATGATCACGCACAGATTTTACTGCATACGTATTAATTGCTACATACCGGTAATCAACATTTATTGGTGTGAATGTGCCAAGGGACAAACCTCTCTAAGCTCCGGTGGATATAAGTCAATAAATATATCACATAAATAACTCTAAATAATGTCACATCTCTATAGATATTATAAATATTTTGTCCACCAAGGAACACTGAAACCTAATAGGACTTTTGACCATCGAATAATTTTGAAGGAAGGCATGCAGGTAGAGAAGTAACACGTATGTATGTGCAGTACAAACTAAGACTAAAAACACAAACATTATATGGCAAAACACAATCGGGGAAATCCTTTGATCATGTCTTGTCAAAATGTGGCAGGTACGGGGATGGAAGATAGTGAAAGCCATACCTGGAAAATATTATAGAGGGCAGGGGAGCGTCAAAGTTAAGATCAACACGAGATGAGATGGACAAATGACAGCCTTCCCTCCACCCTAACAGACACCTCTATATTAATGTATCCTTTATGCTCCACCCTTTAGCTTACCACGTACTCATTATTCTCTCGGTATATGGCAATTTAGAGTGTGTAATGAAAGGGTCTCCGGCACGCCTTGTTTAACCTCGTGTCAGACTCGTTATTTTACCTATTTATCACATCATACAGGCCTCAACTTTCCAAACCCCAAATCTACGTTCATCAACCATCACCTAAAAAGTAAATATTCTGTCCAAAAAGAGTTAGAATGAAATAGATAAAAAGAGTCTATGATAGACCTTTTCGCCCCAAGGAGAAAGAGGGTATAGACAATAAGCACGGATGAAAAAGAATGAGAGTAAAGATGGTTGAAGAGAGGAAGGTATTTGCTAGTGTCCGATTAGGCGCCCAAACTCTAGAAATACTCTCTACATCTTTTCCGGCAATACACCCAAAAATTACAGGGTCTATTAAGCAATATTATGTTCTTTAGTTAGTCGAGTATAATGAGGAGATAGATGAGTATAATGAGGAGATGAGGTGATAGATGACCGCCCTGTAGGACCAGGGAGAAGGTGATAGAGAGGTGGGAAAACAATCACGAAAGGTATAGAAGGGAAGGAGGGACAGTTGAAGAATCAAAAGAGAGTGGCCGGGGAACGCAAGCGGCGCCAAAACCTGTAAAGTATTATCCACATTCTAGCCGGCAATACCCCTTACGGAGAGAGAAGAATGAAAATTAATCGGGTCTGAAGAGGCGCCAACAACTTAATAGAACTGACTCACATCATCGTAAGTAATATGTAAGTAATGATTATGTAGCAGGTGAAGAAGGAAATACTGTTTTTTTTTTTTTTTTTTTTTTTTTTTTTGGCTTGTTTCTTTCACGTCCCCCTGGAGGTAATATAGAAATGGTCACGATGGTTTAAACTTTAAGGGGATACTATACTGCTAGTAAATTGGAGCTGAATAATTCCTCCAAATTAAGTCAGGAAACTGGACCAGATTGGCAAAACTAATGGTGTCCTCTTCCTTAGAACCAGACCACCAGTTACCATTGCCAGAATGATGTAGGGAAAATTATTTAAAGGCAGGAGAGAACTCGCGCATGCGTAGATGTCATGACGTCATGACTAATTCCTGCGGCGAATGCTTGAGTTACCTATAGGCCAATATGTATTAAAATTTCTCACGATTGTGTTGTAACGCACATTGTAAAGAACACTGATCGCTTCTTATCATTTACATTAAAATATATTTTAGATCTTTAGATGTACTTTATATATACGTAATACGTGAGTAATAATGTATTTCAAATGCATTTATTGTGTTTAATGGAAACTCATTTCATGACGTCATTACCACGCGCTGAATGCCACGTGATTAGCTGCAACTCCTAGCACCTGATTGGCTGACTTGGGTATTAAGACGACCACTTATACAGTTCAAGAATATGCCTCCCGGAGCGTTTGTGACACTACACTTCGTTGTAAATAAAATAAACACATAAGGAATGAGAGAAGAGACGCCACGACATTTTTTTTTTTTCTTTTTGAGAAAGGTGAGAACTAAAGGCAAGGGACTAACTTAATGTTCCTCTCTGAAATATTGAATACGAGTGAGAGGTTCAAAATTATATACCACGGCTTTCTCACCTGAACTGTACAAACAAAGTTATTCAGTTGTTAAATAAAGTGTTCCTTTCTCACTACGTATTTTGCCTATGCAGTACAATATGTATCCCTATTTCTTATTCATCTGAAAGTAAATGAAAAACTGTGTATACACTGGTTTACCTTTACCTTGACGTGCCTAATTTAACCTTCACTAACAAGATTATGGGCCATTGTTACAGTGGTCAGCTGACTGCTCACCTTGAGTCACTAATTAAGGACCCTGTGATCGTGTATGAAAACTGAAGGCTTCTGATTTCTCCTGACTAAGCCACGAAACACGCTCCTTCCATATAGGTGGAGTTTTGTGGTAATATTTGAAGGACTCATTTATCTCCAATTTTTTCGACTACATCACATGCAGGGTCCTTAAGTGAACAATCTCTACTTGGTAAAATGGGCATAAATGCTACCGAGACCTTCAAACAATGCCACATAATAAAACGTCATCATAAACTAACAAGGGATATGTTTCGTAATATTGATTGAAGATTCAGTATCCCTTCAATTATTTATTTTTTCGTTTAAATGAAAAAAGAAAAAAAAAAGGCGTTGATAATGAATAACACCCTATCAAATTCAAACTTGGTCAGCTTCATGAATTTCACTTGTGCGAGCGAACATTGGTAAGCAACGGATTAATTTGGTTACCATATTGTCGCTTCCCTGTGCCGTGGTTAGCCGGTATAATGAATCACAATAGGGACGGCACAACCACACACACACAATATATATACAGTATATATACAAATGCACACACCTACTAGTACACACGCACCCTAACAGATCAATCAATCACACACACACACACACACAAACACATACACATACACTCTCTCTCAGACACCATCAGGGAAGTGAATCTCATTCTCTCTGAGCCAACTCCGCGTGTGGGCTGTAACGCTGCTCCCTGCTGATATGGTCGTGGTTCCCTGCCGCTTAAACCTCTTTTAGCTTTAATGACCACGACCCACAGTATATTGATGTGGCGGTTTAAGTGAAATACTTACTCTTGACAATATTTTATACCGAAATTGGGAGTGGTAGGGGGCAAGGCAGGGTAGGATAGGGACAGGCAGGGAAAGACTACTATCAGTAGTCAAAGAAAGGGGTAGGGAAGGAAACAAGGCACAACAGATATAACAGATATAAAAGACAAGGCAGATAAAGTGTAGAGTAAAGCTGAGAAATCAAAGAAGGGCAGAAGAAACGTACAGTTAGACACATGAATGTGTGGTACAGCCCAGGTGAAAAATAAGTGTCCCATTTAAGTAACCAATGTCTATTATCAGGTATTTGCTTTTTATTATCATCCTCAAGACTGACTTCTGCCCCTGATGTCTCCTATTTGGCACGAAGGAACTTGATATTGGGAGAAATTGACCATCTTTCTCTTGGGCTGTACCACCCATTCATGTGTCCAACTGTACAAGGGATATGCAACATAAGGTTAAAAGTTGAGTAGTGCAGACAGCGCAATAGGAAAAGGGGCAGGAACAGCAAGGGTTAAGCAAGGTTAATTCTCGCACCGTTGTTTACGGCTGACTTTGCGAAGAGAGAAGTGGGTTAAAGGGGTGAGAATATACGAGGCTGTAATTTTACCCGAGTGTCTTGTTAATTCATTCTCTCTCTCTCTCTCTCTCTCTCTCTCTCTCTCTCTCTCTCTCTCTCTCTCTCTCTCTCTCTCTCTCTCTCTCTCTCTCTCTCTCTCTCTCTCTCTCTCATACTCATTTAACGCTCCCAAACAGATCTTGCAAAAAGTGATAGCTTCCATACATAGAATTCATTTATATTTGTTCACGTTATTGTTCTGCTGACAATGAACAAGATCATTTTGATAGTTATACCTCTGTTATTGTCACTGTGACTATTGTTCTCGTATGTGTAATGGTTATTGCCTGCAAAGACCTGTGCGATACTTAAAAGATATCTTTAATTTTGTTTTGGATGAATTGGAGGGCTTTTGATTCCTCCAAACTATGCCCGGAAACAGACCACTTCAGTACACATAGACTTAATATTCCACAATACAAACGACCTCCCAAATGGTTTTGGCCCCCTTTTTATTCTAGCTACTCCCTTTCTTATCTTTATCTGTCTCGTCATTTTCCCTCGTGCTTGCTATCATTCCTCTCTTATTTTCTTCGTCCTTGTGATGCAAGCTTTCTGGCTCATCACACTCTTACACCCGTAGTTTTAAAAAAATTGAGGGCCCTTACTGGAGCTCTATGAACCCTCCAAACTACTCCAGGCAACAGATTCCCTATTCGAAACGCTGAAGGGTTTTGTGGCCTGGATTATTTGGAGGGTTCATAGAGCTCCAGTAAGGGCCCTCAAATGTTTTAAAACTACGGATGTTAATTCTTTCTTCCCTGTTTACAGACTTGAGTAGTAACTGTGATTTGTTAGTCATACGTGTGAGTTCTACGAGACGCCAATGGATGTAATGCCCTAATTCTTATGTGTACCTTTTATGTCTCACTTAGGAGGAGGAAGATTTGTACCATTTACGTCACTCATCAGGACAGTAAACACAACTGAGGTGTACAGGTTAATTTACAACACTTCAATCGGGATATTATTTCAAATCACATATACGTAGAGAGAGAGAGAGAGAGAGAGAGAGAGAGAGAGAGAGAGAGAGAGAGAGCTCAGTTGGATGCCCTTAAGGAGAGAAGAATCGTCATAATATGATACAAATAAGAACCCACCAGTCCTGGGTAAATTTAAGTGCAAGGTTTAGAACAGATTTCAAAACCAAATTGTACTGTACCTTCAGAGAAAACATGCGAGGGGATCACCCACACTTTCCAAAGCCACAACTTCATTCACAGCTATGAGTAAGATATGTGTGTGTGTGTGTGTGTGTGTGTGTGTGTGTGTGTGTGTGTGTGTGTGTGTGTGTGTGTCCTTGACATAGAAAAGACTCAAAGGATTTAAGTGTCATTGATAGTTTTTACCAAACCTCAGTCTACGTTCTTTCTTCCAATTTTACTGCATAATTCCCCCATATTCTTCCTTTCGTCCCATATATAGCTTCATTGCTTATTTATCTTTTCATATTTCTTCTTAACTTCAATTAGCGAAGTAATTCCATCTTTATCACAAAACTGTGTAACTACTGCACGATATATAAGTAAGACGGCAATGTTGCAAGGTATGGAGGGAGATAAACATCCAAGTATCATTCGTAGACGAGAACAATATTTTACCATACAGTTTCGGCGACAACTGTCACTCTTTTCAGTGGTGAATAATCGACTTTAACGCCTGAGTAAATTCTCCTCTTACATATCATTATTGCTTTATTTCACCGTGCGTTGTAATCTTCACATGCTGACTGATATTATTATTATTCGCTGATGTACAGTCGGCGGCAGAAGTCCCGTCGCCTCAACTGCTTCACCGACCGAGACAGGCAGTGTTCATGGACTCGAGAAATACACACATTTTCTCCACCTAATAATCTCGAGTCTATGAACGTCGCGTGCCTCGGTGAAGCAGTTGAGGCGACAGGACTTTTGCCTCCGACTGTACAGTTGGCCACACATGAAGCTGGTATGGCTCGTTACTTGTGAGGTGGCTACAATAGGAAGGAAAGTGAAAAAAGATGAAGTTTATTGACTGGCAGACAGTAAGATATTATTACTGTCTGCTTGTCAACAATCTACAACTTTTACTCACTTTCATTCCTGTTGTATCTATTTCACAAGTAGCGAGGCGTACCAGCTTCATGTGTGGACAACTGTACATTGAACCAAGAGCACAAAGTTTTGTTTCCATACTATGATCATTTTCATTAAACGTAGCCGATGGACTTGCTATTCCTGTACAAAATTTTCCCTTTCGTTCATTTTCATATGCATTTTTCTTCTATGAAATATCTTAATTGCATTTTCTATCACACTTTATCATATTTTCTCTGGCTGAGTGTGCCAGCCTCACTTCTCGTAGTATATTACCTTCACTACCTCATTTTCATACACTATCTCAATTTTATCACAGAATTTAAGATGACCGAGGCTGCTCAGTGGAACGTAATATATTGTCACATCTCCCCTCCCTATCGTATTTTCCTTTGCTTGAGTCTCCCTTCTATTCATTTCTTTTCCTTCTCCCTTAAAATGGATAAGGAACAACAACACCATTTGAGAAGGTGCTTTCAATGTTGACGTTTCCTTACTAAGACTAAATTAAATAAATTGTATAACCTGAATAAGCAGTAGCGAAACTTTATCAACAAGCTGTTGTTTCTTATCTATCTGTTTAACTAATACATATTGTAACTTAAATACCTAAAGTGTTTTGATGTTCCCATCTGTCTAGAATCAATCTCCTTCGGGTCTTCTAATGGCCCTTTTTTTTTAATCCTTCAAACTAATGCTTGCGCTTTGAAATCCCTAATATCTGTTGTATCTTTCTCATTTACTGCTCCAATGGCATAGTTGCTGGTTGTAGTCAATTTGTTCGTTCATTCTCTTTCCACCTATTATTACATATAGTAAGTAATATGGCGCCCCTTCTGATCCCAGCAACTTCTTTTCAATTCTTCGACTGTCACGTCTTTTGCTTTCCACCTCTCTATTACCTTTCCCACGTCCAGCAGGGTTCTCGTGGTGTATGGCAGAGTTCTGTCTTCCTCAATACATTTATTCATCCAGGGTCACATTTTGTCTCTAGTTCATCTTTTCTTATCTTCCTTTTCCTTATTAGTTTCCACCTCCTTTAACATAATTCAGTTTTCAGCCTTGGTTTGTGGAGTTACAGCGGACTGCCCCGCTGTTAAGCCGCTATTGATGCAAAGTGGTTGGTTATGTAGTGCATGTATAGAAATAACAACCTTATGAATAAGTACTATTGCGTCTTTGTTAATAATAATTGTGTGTTAATATGAAAGTGGAAAATGATAAGTTGTTCCTTGATTTGTTGAGTTAATAATCGGTTTGGAAACAGTATGGGACACAATGAATGAGAAAGTAGAGAGAATAAAAGACAATGGTGATAAATGAGAGATAAAAATGGTAAAAAATGAGCATAGGTAGAAAAGAATGAGAAAATGAGGGGAAGGAGAGAAGGAAAATAAACCAAAACGAGAAAATATAGACAAAGGTAAAAAACTACGGAAAAATTCAGAGATGATAAAAATATTACCGATATTAAGTACTAAAGAAAAAGGTGTTCAGAAGAAAGCAGTTGTGTTTGTTATTGATTTTCTTCTAGGGCAGAATGGCCTCCTGCGCCACAGATCCCAGTACGCTGTGGTCGTAGTGAAAAAAAAAAAAAAATTGCTGTGCAGTATTACAAGACTTATCATGACCATGAATCTATTGTGTTTTAGTCTTAATGTAAGAGTTCAAAGGGACATGGTTTCTTTTATTGTACAGTCGGCGGCAAAATTCCTGTCGCCTCACTTGCTTCACCGAGGCACGCGATGTTCATAGACTCGAGATTATTAGGTGTAGATAACGTGCGTATTTCTCGAGTCCATGAGCACTGTATGTCTCGGTGAAGCAAGTGAGGCGACAGGACTTATGCCGCCGACTGTACATCACAACAAACATAAAGAATTACAGTGTTATCTTTAATCGATCAAAATTATTGGACAAAATATGGAGATACCAAGTGGTTGGGGGAGGTGGAATGGTGAGACACCAGTGTTCGAATTGGTTCACATTAGCTTGAGCTTGGACAGTGTTCAGTTTTCACTTTACGTCCAATAACTCGTCATTGGTTCCTATTTTTGCATTTCTCTATAATTATTCTCAATTAATATCGTATAATAATCCATTATCAAGTTTGTTGGTGCAGTTCAAAGGCATACTGTTAAAGGTAATAAAGAATGCGAAAGAAAGCCATAGAATGTAAGAATCAAGCGAGAGAGAAAGAGTGAATGAAGTGAAAATGGAGAGGCACGGAAAGGATAGGAATGGTAGTAAGGAATAGGAGTACTTTGGAAAGAGTGATATGTGGAGAGAAAGAGATAAGGAGGGAAATTATGGTGAAAAAGAGGACAGACAGAAAATGACTTATTCGAGGAAGGCAAAGGAATAAGGAAATTGGAAGATGAGATAGGAAAGAAATAATGTAGCAGAGATTAGAAAGAGGATAGGGAGTGTAAAATGGAAACAAAAAGGAAGTGAAGCAGAAAAGAAAAACGGATGAAAATGGTGGAAAATCATCATCTCCTGGGGTACGTTCGAGAAAGTCACCCAGGACACTTATTCCCCACCCCACAGTACCTCCGACCGTGAATCATTGACTTGCTTTATGCACGAGTCAACCCTTTCAGCCCCGGGTAAACGAGTCCCATTACCACATAGCTGAAGTTGCCGATTATGGATAATGATTGGGGTTCGTTTCACGTTGTAATATCTGATTGGATACTTAAGCCTCAGTCACACGAGGCGAATTTACTCGCTGTTGTTAATTTACTCACGTTGTAGGAGTTGTACATTTGTAGATTGTAGAATGTCTTCCTTCAGAGTTGTAAGGTTCTGATAACTGAAATACAGTGATATACTTAGTAGTCAATAGTGGATGAACATAAACACAATTTGGGCTTTTGTGTTTATTATCAAGTTATAATCTGTTTACTGTAGTCGCCAAGTGTGACCGGTTAGTCGCAAGTAACAAGTTCAACTGGCGACTGGAAATACTCGCGGCCAGTAGTGCACGATTTCATAATCATGTGACCTAGTCGCGGCTACTAGGAAGTCCATAGACGCTTTATGTAACCACACAGTCGTACAGTGCCCCACCACAGAGTCAGATAGTTAATTTGCTTTCCCAAGTATGAAATATGACAGACACGTTTTTTTTTGAAGTGGTCAGGAGATGAAATCGTTTGATTTCTGGACATTTACAGAAAATAAGAAGGTTTGTGGGATACAACTGATGAAAACTACATGAAGAAAAAGGCGAGGGAGCACAGTTTTAAAAGTTTAATTAGAGAACTGACTGAGGCTGGTTTTGAAATTCCAGGCGAAGATACTCTGAAGAAGAAAATAAACTTGAAGGATGCATATAGGAATGAAATTAACAAAGTGAAGAAATCTATGAAAAGTGGAACAGGAACTGACGATGCTTATAAACTAAAGCTTGTTTGGTTTGAGAAAGCAGACGCCTTGTGGAGAAACGTTATGTCTGGAAGGGAATCGTCCTCAAATTTGGTAAGTACAAGAAGTTTTAATTAGAGTTCATAATAATGAACTCGCTGCTACAAGTATCGGCGAGTGAAATCGTACCGTGTGACAAGCTAAATCACACCGACTGTCCTGTGGCGGGTAGTCGCTGCTACAAGTAGAGGCGAGTAAAGTCGCCTCGTGTGACTGAGGCTACATTACCTCCATAAACTCAACGTATAAACTTATCTTATGTAATTAATGGTGTTGATGACGGTATGGTAACGGTACGATGACTCTCTATACACATACACAGCCATCATATACATGTATTGTGCCTTCGTCAACACCACATATATTCGTGTAGACGGCTTTTACTATCAATAAATCAAGAAAAGCCCTCTTGGTGCTATAAAGGGATGGTCTAGGAGTTAATGTTGCCCGATATACACAGCGAAAATTTAACACTCCCTTCTTGTATACTGAGGTGACCTGTTTCTGGCTTTGTTTGCAGGTTTCAGTTTGGACAAAACAAAAACAAATTCTACAGTTTCAAGGTGTTTTCGTCATATTTATTTATATTATAAGGTCATTTTTTTTGGCTAACAATATATTTACTATTTTTTACGTGTGTGTCGCTATCAGGAAGCTGAAGCTCTATACTTTATACCTGGGTGTGTGTGGGTCGTAACTCAACATTTCAACTCCTCAATTTAATTTGTACAACCGTGGGTTTTTTTTGTTGACCCTGAAACACTTAGATACCAAAATGAACTATGGATTTTTCATTTTCCAAAATAGGGTAAGATGTATCCCACGTCCGTGATTTTAGTAATTAATCCTATGACCGGGTTCCAGAGATAACTACGTCCATACCTACTTACCCTTATATACCTGTTTATATTGTATACCTACTATTCATGCCTATTCAGGGACCGTTTCTGCAATGCGGCTAATTTCGTGTCAAATCCAGGTATAAATTTGATAATGTTAAAATCTAACACACAAGGATTACAGAATGCCTGGCGTGTGTGAGTTACTGATGCTCTCTGTATGGCTGGGACCAACCAAGGACTTTCACTATAGTAATTCACTCAGGCGCAGATAGGTATAGTTTCCTTCCTCTGTAACCTACCTGTTCCCAAGTTCAAATCTGGACCAATAGGTGGCCATGTAAACACGGTCCACTTCACCCTGTTCCTTCCCGCTCTTTCGCTTTGCTATCTGATCCACCTCATCAAAATGCCCTGAACATGTCAGTCGTAAATTTTCTGCTTGGTTGTCATTCCCAGTCAGGAGAGCATAATATGGTTTAAAGCGAAGGTTGCTAGAGTGAGTAACGATGATGCCTTCACCTTTCGAGATCTGGTGCGGTATATGTGATAATCGGACGCCTAAGTGATATTAATTGTAGGATGAAAAGAAAAAAAAAAAACTAGACCTGGAAGATCAGGTAGGAAGAGGGAGAAAGTGTTAAAGAGGTGGGGCAGCAAGCATGAAAGAAGTAGAAGGAACTGAGTGAGAGACCGCCATTGCGTTTCTCTCAATCGCCATTCAAATCTGCAACTAGCCTGTGGACAAAGAGTGCTTGTCTGGCTGACTTTTTTTTTATCTAAATTCGTATTATCTTGGTGTTCAGTGGGCAGTGATTCATGCCAAATTAATTTAGTTCTGTCAGTAGTTTCTTTTTCCTAATGAATAATATTAGCAGCTTCATCTCTCTGTACATGTATTTGATAAAAAAAAATCTTATATTTAGACTAAATTTACAAATATTTCATAACAATTATTATGTACTAGATACCATGCACAAGAAAACAATTCCTTCATAATTGTACTGTATGTATGTTACCTTCAAATTGTTTATGCAATGACTAAAAATATCATTAACTTAGAAAATCCTAAAGAAGTATAAGCTAAATTCTAGGGTTTAAGAGACCTCTACTTACCTTCACAACAAAAATCACAAGTTTTGGTGGACGTTTAAGGTTTATCCTCTTCTTCCATCACGGGGTTAAAAATAGCGTGCCACACTTTCATAATGCAGCCCCACGTCATGATTTCATATCAATGTTTATGAGTATAATAAATACAAGCGTCGGGAGATGGGAGGTCTGGTAGTGAATTGCCCCTTGCCTTCTAAAGTTGACAGATATTACTTTCGTCAGACATGTGAATAGAATCAGAGGAGACAGGCAAAGTAGGAAATTGTAAAGTGTGATTCTGGAACATAAAGAAGAATATCATACAAGTAACAACGATGGTAAACTACTCATAAGTAATTTCAACAACTGCATAATGTTACTGATGGCAAAACATTTATACAATATGCAAGTACGTCTCAGATGACATTTTACTATGATAACAAAGCTGAAGTCGACATTATTTCTCCTAATTTTCCCTTTTAAAAATGTGATCTTTATACGTGATGAAACAGATAGACATTACAGCTTGAACTATGGACATGGAATTGATATATCTTTGGAGTACAGACTATAAAACATTTTTCTGAACCCTACTCTCGAAGTACGAAACACTATAACAAACTACACGAGATATTCGGAACTACGTCTTCAAGCCAACTGCATGTAAACAGTGATTATTGCGAAGAGAATCAATACAATGGATGCTGTTTCCTGTATAATTATATTTGAGACGGGGTACCATAAGTGGGTAAAACGTATTGAACGTAAGTGTATCTGAATTGTGTGTAAAAACGTTATTATTAAGGTGTATACTTTTTATCAGTGTTTATTATAATCTTAAAACAATGACCATCGGCAATATTATAGTGTTCTTCTACAGTGTTGGTGTAGGTGTTGTGTAAACCCTTATAATATTATCATCCATTAAAATCATACAAGACTCATTAAACGCAGAAAATTAATTTATTGTTTTATTAGGGTTGACGCCATACAGTATATATTTTTGGGAGACACAAGTTTGTAGCCAATATGTTTTACGGTTGATTTATCAAAATAATGAAATCATCAACAGGAACCTTACGAAAAGACTATTATTAGATTTTACCAATTGGATAATGTTGGCGAAAAACAAAACAATATATAGCTATAACATTTAATATAATATTGTTTAATTAGATATAACTGATTTTCAACATCACATTTATGCCTAATCACAAAAACAAGGAAAACTAAAGAAACATCTACATGGTTATTAGCGAAATATCTGTAATGATAATGCTGATTTGTAACAGTTTTGCTTTATTGGCCATTTTATAACATTCGTATGGTGATCTGGTGCAATCGCTGTAATCAGGGTTCATAAAATACATTTCTATAAACACTGGCTGTCGCGACCACTCAGCCGAGTCTTCTGTACTTGCTGTTCCTCCCTGTCTTCCCAGGAACTTGTTAAAGTAGGTGCAGTACAGCACAAGTAATACCATCATCACCAGGGGAGGAAGCTCTACCCCGAGAGAGAGCAACTCCTCCTCAGTTATTTGTTCTGTATCATCGTCATCATCTTACACCAGAGCAGACATTAGACGTACGGTAGCCGATGGACAGCAGCACGGGAAGCGAGTACATCTTGTATGTGGATGGGTAGACTGGCTGGGGTAGATTGTTCTGACCAGGCATCGACAAGTTGTTGGGCATAGTCGGCGGGAGTGTAATGACGACCAGTGGCCAGTGTATTTTTAACAACCCAACGAATTAATTAAGTGTCACATAAAAGCCACACTTATTTTCTGGTTGATGCTGTCCGTGAACTGCTGCCAAGACTCAGTGTGAGCACACTCCCGCAGGGCAACTAAAGCATCCCTAGACATCTGGTAACGATGGAGCAGGTCAAGGGTTGGGTTGAAATAATAGGCCATCACGTTCAGCCTCCTCCTTTGCCTCCTGGATACGTGCATCAAACGTCAAACATACAGGAGTGGGCAGTATGGTGATGGTGTAGGTGTGGCCGGGAGACGTATAACTTATAAAAGTCATGAGTAGCAGATACAAGATCAGAGTACAACTGTTCAGCTCAAGATATATCAGATGTAGGGAATACATGGGCCATTAATAAGATGTAAGTCGGGCAATATTTAGGGGGCACAGTAATACGCAAAAACTCAGCAGGTTGAGAATAATGAAACCGAAGAGCGATGTGATCAGAGAATAAGTCTGGCACTGAAGAAAAGAGGAACTGAGATGCTATCAGGCCAAATGAGAGGATGTAATCCAGAGTACCTCCCCGGCAATGAGTGGCACCGCCAGTGTCCCAGCGTGTCAGATGATGCTTGTGGATATATGAAAGGAGACGAACACCATTACGATTAATACAGCCAGAACCATCACCCAAATCAGAATGCCGAGCTTTAAAATATCCCATATACACCATACCACGGACTGTCGGAGAAGAGTGAGTCTAGCTGCATGGGGCAGAATAGACATTACACAATTGGAGCGAGTACCTTTGATTAAATAAAGGGCGTCATAGGTTGATCATTTGATTTGAACGAATTGTAGGGATACTGATTTCTCCAAATTTTGCTAAAATACGATATGGGCTCAATTACGCTCAAAAGGATAAGTTTCTGTATCGTAGCCTCATATGAAGGATTCAATAGCCTTAAAGTTACTCGAAAGAAAACGTTCCCTCTAAATAAGGATGATGTTGATATCAGGATGTGTAAATTGATAATGTATAAGTAAAATAGTGTGCTGATATTTTTAGCAAACAAAATAGCCAATCCATTAGGACGAGGTTTCAACGGTACTTACTTCCCTCTGAAAGAACATCCATTGTGATAGTGTTAATTTTCATTATTTTATTAATGGATATTAGGCGCCGCAACATCGAGGTCCTATAGCGCCAGAAAAAGGTGATAGAGAGGTGTGACAGCAAGCAGGAAGGAAATAAAAAGAAAAGAGGGACAGTTGAAGAATTGAAAGAAGGGAACCATTTAGTTTGGTCTCTCACTGCCGACCTTCCTAGCATGGGAAGCCCTCTCCCCCCTTAATCGGGGTAGAGCAGGGGCCGGAGCCCCCTCTAGAATAGCTCGCCAGGTCTCAGAGACACACAACCCCCCACCACGTCAAGGCGGTTCCCGTTCAGGGGTGATAGTGTTAATGGAATACAAATGAATACCTTCTTTTGGAAGACAAATGATAACTTTCTTCAGAACGAATTTCCGTAGGGAAGTATTGCCTGCCGTTAAATAATTAAGGGCTTGGGAACCCATTCTAACCAGAGTCAATCTCTTCCTCTCTTCAGCTATTCCAATAGTTTTGGATTTTCCTTCGAGCTCGCTACCCATAGTCTCTATTTATTTGTGATACAATGACATTCTGACCTCACTCGATTTTTCCCCTCTTTACAATCTAATATCCATATATCCAGGTAGTTCTACATGTGAAATTAATCCATAAAAACATTTAACTATCCATTGATACGATATGAGACGTCAGTTCATTAGCATGCCGTTACTAGTATGTAATATGATCCACATGTAAACTGACCATGCAGCTGTACACCGAACTGCATCGTGTGAAACCGCAATTTGCCGAAGGCGTGAGGGTATGCCAGCAGGAGTATTATTATTGTGTGATGGAATGTGAGCGAGCATTGAGTCTGTGGACATGAAGACTGTTTGCATGGTTTGCCTTTAGCGTAAGATAAGAAACAAGATTGAAGGATAGCATAAGTGAATGATTATGGAATATTGAGCGTAACCGAAGGTCTCCCTGACATAGCTTACCCAATGTTGGAGATAGTCAAAGGGAAGAGAAGTTCGGGGTCTAGGGTACTAATATTTATTCTCTCAAAAAATATTAAAATTTATTTTTCAACTTAGTTCCTTTCAAGGTAACATAATCTGTCCTGGATCTTCTGGGTTCCTGCTTTGTAGCGTCTTGGTCGTTAAAGTAGAGGATCTCCTCATCAATGACGCCATTATCAATTTCAAAATAGCGACTGCTGAGCTCATTTTTTACTTCAAAAATTGGTAAAAATCTGATTGTACTAAATAGGATGAATTGAGTGGATGATCATCAAGCTCGAAGCCACAATCTTAAATAGCAGCTGAATCATGATTTGGTGTATTTCCTTCCTAGAAAAGTACTCCTAGAAGTAGCTTCTTACGCCGATTTTTCTTACCCTTTCTCGTTTGCCTTTCTCAAAGGATTAGCATAGTAAGCATTGATGACAGTTTGACCCTTGGCTAGGTAATCCGCGAGAAAAACCTCTTCATAGTCCCAAAAAACGGAAGCCATTTCCTTCCCAGCAGCTATCAATGGTGTGGCCTTCTTGGGAGTTGAAGACCCAAGTCTTGTAACTGATGACAAATCGACGGAAAATCCTTTTGCATTAAAAACCACGAGATTATAGTTTTACACCTTGTGCAGACTCAGACTCAGTTTATTTTGCTCAGATTTTGTAAACAAAGTAGGGAGCACAGTTCTTCGTAACATAACAGTATCTTGAAGTAGAATGCTTTATTTATGTATGAATGACCTAAAAAAATTAAATACAGCTCTCCAAAAATAGGAACCGTAAGTCAGTATTTTACATTTTTGCTTTGCATTAACATATTTAATTATCTTAATGTTGGAATATTTCTATAGTAAGATGGAATGTATCTGTTTCGCAGTTCAAGAATATTTTCCATATCAGCATTATATGAAATTCATCTCCCACAGAATTATTTCTACATTTCGTACAAAATCTTTCGTCTCTACTTATATTTTCATTTGCAGCGATACCCGACGTTGTCCGGGTGAAAATCCTACATGTGGTTTTGTTAATAAATTTCCTCTAATTATTTTTATGTGTACTTATTAGGAGGGTGGGAGGAGTCCATTATCCGGTGTGGTTGCTGGTCCCCCAGAGAAACCATGTCAGCTTAACTACCACAAAAGTTATCTATCCATGACGTAACTACAGCAGAAGGTGGCATTGTAACAGCCAGGATGAAATTTTAAAACTTTTTTTTTGTAGGCCGATGACGCTTCCCAGGCTTCACCGATCAATATGGTGTATTACTTCTTACTCTAGGTCAAACGATGCTGCCGTGCATAGTGGCTAAACAGACAGATGGAGTGGTTTATATATATAGATATCTTCCTGTCACAACTGGTAATCTAGCATTATTAGCTTTTTCTTTAGTCATAGGCACCCTAATGGTTGTCCCTACTTTCACCAAATAATATTGCAAAGCATATAATTCTTTATACAAATTATAGCTCTTACAAATTCCTCTTGTTGAAATAAGATTATGCTATGTTGTATTCCAATGATCCTTCAGCTTCCTTTCTACTACTTTCTTTAACCATTCAGGGTTATTGACTAGTTGGTGTAGCCATATATCAGACATACCACATGTATTCAAAATCTTTCTAATATGATTAATCCAGGGCGATGAATACATGCATGTTGAGTCTAAATACAGCAAACTTGTGTATATTATCATGCTTAGTTTAGTGGTTTTACCTGTTATCAGCCTTGACCATTATCCTATCATTCTAGCGTTCATAATAATGTCAATGGGGTATTATCTTAACTCATCATACAGTATATCTGTACTTGTGTTCTTGTGGACATACGATACATGCTTGAAAAAATTCATGTGCCATTGCTTCCGTTCTCTAGCAACACTGTAGCCCGATATTTCATATGCATATGTTATAATTGACACCACCATTGTATTAAATTCAAGCTGTAAATCAACTAGAAGGTCATGTTTATGGCATTTTCCAATTAGTGAATGAATACATAGTCCTTGTAGCATTTTTTTAAAGTTCTAATTGACCATTTCTAAATCTTCCATTATAATTAAATGTAATTCCAAGGTACAGCTCCGGACAGATCAATGGTCAACAGTCTTTCCACCGTCGACTTGGTGTGGGCCTCACTCAGTGGATATGAAGCGTTCTGTGGCCTGGATTATTTGGAGAGTTCATAGAGCTCCAGTAAGGGCCCTCAATTTTTTTAAAACTACGGGCCCGAGTCCTTATACCGTCACAAATGCATCATAGCGAACTCAACCAAGTCAAAGACTACCTTTTAAATGTTCAACTTATATACAAGTGATCATCACATCCAATATATCTTAATTTTTGGCTTACTTTTACTGATGTGACCAGAGCTATATAAATGCAGTATATAATAATAATAAAAATAATACATACAACTAATACAACGGAGCCAATTCCTGACGAGAGGAAACACAGGGGGTAAAGGAACTCTGTGAGGCAACTGTACATACCTGTGTGCTTACGTGCGCGTGTACTACCCGAGTAATATGTCAAGCGTCATATACGTCAATAATCAATGAACAGAATGAAAGATGAAGAATTTAAAAGGTTCATTTACTTTGGGTGAATTGGAGAGCTA
This sequence comes from Petrolisthes manimaculis, assembly GCA_034508575.1. Taxonomy (NCBI): domain Eukaryota; kingdom Metazoa; phylum Arthropoda; class Malacostraca; order Decapoda; family Porcellanidae; genus Petrolisthes; species Petrolisthes manimaculis. The sequence continues at coordinate 697,085 of JAWZYT010002409.1, read as the reverse complement.
CTGATTCCTCCAAACTTTATCAGAATATATGGTACAGCTCAGGACATATCACATAGCAGCACCCCTTCCACCAGCGAGGTGGTGTGTAGCTCTGCGCATCTGGTAACACTGGCTGGAGGAGGGTGGGAGGGATGTTGGTGGGTAAGGTGGGAAGACACGTGGGCTACATTAGGGGGAATGTGGGAGGGTGAAGAGGGAGAGGAGACTGGCACGAGGAATGGTTGCGATGGAAATGTGGTGTGGAATCAGCAATACTTTAAAGGGAGATTCTCTTGTTGGTGATTTGGAAGGTCAATGATTCCTTCGAACTATGTCATGAAACAGATTCCCTATTACTAACATTGAGGGCGTCTGTTTTCTGGCATAGTTGGGAGGAATCGGCAGCCTTCCATTATACTATCTTCCAATCTCTAATCTAGAATATGGAATTTCAGAAATAGGGCCAGGATTTCAGACAGGTAACAATATGCACACTAAAATTTAGGACGTTTTGCAGTCTTTCAGTATGTTTTCCATACGGTATTTCCTAGAAGACAAGCTTCTCCCGCGGAGTTTTAAATTACACATACCTATATAAATAGTTCAGTAAATAATACTGAACATTAGTAATTCGTGACCTCGTTTATTTACAACAATTTCCAGTTTGTCATCGATAATGCGTCTCTGAACATTTCGGTTTGTGATAAATAACTGAAGTGGATTGATAAGTGGGTAGAGATATCCTTATTAGCTTTATTACAGATACGTATGGTGTTTTAAAGATAATTTATTCTGATAGACTAAATCGCGGTATGAAGGACGGGTTTCTTTATTATGCTGAGATTACACATTTGCTATTCAGCCTCTGCGACTATCAATGATGACGGGACTTTGCCAGAATTTGTGTAATAGCACTTTATAACAACGTTGCTACGCTTTAATCACCGCGGCATCGAAATTAGTCGCAAGAAGTCGCAGGCGATCGGATTACCTTAGTGCGACTCGGGAAGTGGATACGATCTTGTTCAAATTTTAAAAACTTTCGCGATTGTCGGATTACTCAGTGTGAGTGAGACACCTTCGCCACGCGCTGCGATGTAGCAACAACGGCCTGTGTTCAAACGTTACACAGTCAAGCAACTCCCTCATTCCATTTTAGCTCCATACCTGAATTGTGCCCTCTATATAGCTCTTCTTTGCTTCTCCTGCTTGACGTCTCACTCCCACTCCCATTCTTTCCTTAGCGCCAATAATTCCTCTGGGGTTGGTGCTTGTTTTCATTGTAATAATAATAAATTACATTCCTTGGCCGAACCAGTCTTTGTGGTCGCCATGATGCTATGTTGCATTAAGGTGGTAGTGCAGTATTAGTAAATCTGGAGCAAACGTTTCCTCCTCCAAACTGCTCTAAGGACACAATTATTGTTCATCTGATCCTGGATCCTTGCATACCTTGCTGGAATCAAGCTTCCCTAATGAACCAAAAGTGTCTTACCCCGCAAGGTGGGTCAGTTGCTATGGTCAATTAAAGAGCTATTAATGTCTCAATGTTATTCTACACATCAGTTCCCCTATTTCCTATCCAATTCTCCCAACATGGCCAAATTTATGCTATTTTATTTAGTGTAATGGTAGTCCATTCAGCAGCAACCTGTTGTTCAGCATGTAGTGTAAAGCTTTGGCAACAAAAATATAAAAAATACAGATGCAAGTTACAAAAGAACCCATAGTTAATATACCGACATTAACCCTGTTGTGCTTGAATAGGAGTCTTCTTAGCCAGGGATGAGGAGGATAGAGGCTTGTAAAATGAAGGAAAGTGAGGTAATGTAGGAGGCAGGATGTTGGAAGGAGGGAGGGCTAAAAAAATGAGGGAGGACAAGGGAAGGAGAGGGACGGGTGTAGAAGAGGCAATGAAGGATACCCGAGACTGGGTACCGGGGCGAGGGTCAGGGGAGGCAGGTGAGTCAGTGAGGCAGGCAGGCAGGTGGAGTGTCCTGAGGGAAGAAGGGACCGGCTCTTGGCTCCAGTCTGGCGGGGCACATCCACACTCATAGCATATCCCCCGTCTCCAGCACTCTCTCTCTCTCTCTCTCACCTCCCCGGCCTCCCTTACTCACCACGATCTCCTTCACCCTCCTTCTTAGCATGCCTCACTTTTCCTGCCTCAGTCTCTACTCCAAACACCCATACCTTTTCTGTCCCCTTCATCATCCCTGTCCCTTCATTTTCCCACCTGTTCTCATCGTCCCTGCCCCCCCCCCTCCCTCCTGGGGTAGTGAGCTACGAATACTTTCCGAATATCCCTGACTGTCGTAAAAGACGACTAAAAGAGACTTTTACTTCCAACTGTCCCTTGTTTTCATCTGTTACCTTTTGTTTTTACAGTTCCACCTTTCAATAACCGTTTTTATCTGTCGCCATATGACCTCGCTGTTGCGGCGCATAATATCAGTCAATTATCGTCCTTACCCAGCATATCTGTTCTACTCCTTCCCCTTTATTCCTGCCCCGTGATCATTCCTGTAACTCGTATCTTTCTTGCCCCTCTTTTTTCTTGCTCCCTCATCCTCCCTGCCCCTCTTATCATCCTGCCTCCTCATCTTCCTGCCTGTTATGTTTTTGCCCACTCATCTTTTTTATTCCACATCTACGCAAAACCCTCTCGCCTTCCCCAGTCTCATCTCACTTCCTCATACACTTCTCTTTATAGAGACTGAGGTTCCGTATATCTACTTGATTTTAAACACACGGGACAGCTAATACTCTTTATGACATTTGTCAGTGAGAACATTGATTATGACTGGAATCTCGACACGGATATGATGTCTGCATCAAAAGTCGAAACATAAAGAAACTCACTCAGAATTTTTCGCAGTTTCCACCATGTTCAAAATAACATATTTATTTATATATATATATTCCTACTTTGGACAACGGTATAGTGCTTTGATGCACAACAATGCAAACACAATCTCTCTCTCTCTCTCTCTCTCTCTCTCTCTCTCTCTCTCTCTCTCTCTCTCTCTCTCTCTATCTTACACACACACATCAGGAAATGTGAGCACGTCTGCAAAGAAAGGTGGACACATTAAGAGACTTAAATAGATTACTGCCGTTCCTCCAGCACCTCAGTGACGCTCCGGGTCTCCTTCATTACACACCATAATCATTCTCCGGATTCAGTCATAATACTCAATGGTCAGATGTTCATTAATAGTGCCTCACTACATTATACATTAAGAGTGTGTGGGAATAGGGGGACAGGCTTGAGGGGGACTGGGGGTGTGTGGGAATAGGGGGACAGGTTTGGGGTGGGTAGAAAGCCTGTCCCCCTATTCCCACACACTCCTAACCCCCCCAAACCCCCCAAGCCTTTCCCCCTATTCCCACACCCCCTTAATTGTAGACCTGCTCATTAAAGGAAGAAATTTTTGACAATAAAATAGAAAGCTATCGATTCTTCCAAACTTGGTCACGAAATATAAAATCCCCTGTTAGTAACTTTGACGTGATTTGTTTCCACGGATAATATAACCCACTAATTGGTCAACAAGAGGATCTCATCTTAATGACCCCAAACCTAACATTCATCAATTATCTCGTATTATATTTGTTTTTCATCATACCCATGGGCAGTACTTTAAGGAATTTGGCCTCATCCACTCCCTTTCGGTTCTTCAGTTGTCCCTTCCTTACTTCTATTTCCTTCTTGCTTGCTGTCCTAACGCTCTATCACCTTCTCATTCATCCTACCGTACCTACAGGGTCTGCTAGGACTAGGGAGGTCTTCCTTCATACTTCAATCAATCTATATAACAAAACAAATAATTATTTACTCACCCAGCACCTTACCTCTTCGACACTCCATCCATCCTTGTCATTTTACTCATCGGCCGCCATCCATTTACGCCACGTGATCAATAATTAGAGAGAGAGAGAGAGAGAGAGAGAGAGAGAGAGAGAGGGTGGGGGGAGGTAAATTGGTATGTAGAGGGAGAGGTGGTGGGCGAAAGGGAGGTACGACAGTCCGGCAGTTCAAAAATTATGAGAGTGAGAGAGACATACAGACAGATAGGTGTTTCTGATTCCTCCAGACTTTGCCATGATACAAAATAGTACCTGTAAAACGTATTGGGAATCTGTTTTGAAGCAAACTTGGTAATATTCAGTAGCGCAACAGTTCGTCGACAAGAAGACGACTCCCTTAGAATAGACACTCCCAGTAGCAAACATCTGTTGTTTATTTATAAGTTTATCTACTTTTCATTATAAAATATGTTGCTTATCCTTAACTTTTTGTGTATGTTTTTGTTTTCGCTTGGATTGTTTTCCAAAGTAGTTCATCTATAGTTTTCTAAAGTGTGTGTGTGTGTGTGTGTGTGTGTGTGTGTGTGTGAGTGTGTGCGTGCCAGAATTGTCTTGTTCTTCCAGAGTTTCAGACTTTGTAATAATCACTGTATTATCTGTTCATTAGTTAGTCACGTTTCTATTCCTCGTCGTTTCTTATACAGTATTTCTTTCGTGCTTGCTTTTTTCTTTTTTCATCATAATTCAATCAAACAATCCCTCGTCCTAATCTGAGATTTTTCTCTTGCATATGATCCTCCATTTACTACAGTTACCCTCCCTAGGGTAGGGAGCTACGAATACCTCCCCAGTATCCCTGCTTCTCGTATAAGAAAACAAAAAGGGGCTTTCACTTCTCCAACTGTCCTTTTTCTTCATCTGTTACCTTTAGTGCTCACTGTCCCACCTCTCAGTCACCTTGTCCTTCAACCGCCATATGACCTCGATGTTGTGGCACCTTATATCAATTAAGCAATATTACTGTTGCTTCTCTTTTATCATATATATTTCCCCATAACGGGAACCACATTGACGTGGTGGGGGGCTTACATGTCTCTGAGACCTGGCGAGCTAGATTAGAGGGAGCTCCGGCCCCTGCTCTGCCCCGATTTCGGGGAGAGAGGGCTTCCCATGCTAGAAAGGTCGCCACTGAGGGACCAGACTAAATTGTTCCCATCTTTCAGTTCTTCAACTGTCCCTCTTTTCTTTTTATTTCCTTCCTGCTTGCTGTCACACCTCTTTATCACCTTTTTCTGGCGCTATAGGACCTCGATGTTGCGGCGCCTAATATCCATCAATCAAATCAATCATATATATTTGATTGCATAGAACTGGACTAGATTTTTGGAGGATAAAAGGTGTGCATGGGAGAGAGAAAGTTGGATCAAAATGGTGTGTGGAAGAAATCACGATTTGGAGACCCAATCACCGCTAACAGGAAAACTTGGGTTGGTGAAGCGACTGTGTTGTGGAGGATAGTACATATTTTCTTTTCACTATGCAGGATGAGTGAATGTATGCACATGGGAGAGTGACGGATTTGGTGCTTGCTACAGGGAGGTAGCATTCGAGAGTGATCATTTTGAGATGATTCTGTCTGTGTATTTTCCTTGTTTTTCTTCCATATTTCCTATGTCTCTTCTCACTTCCTTTGCTGCTTTTTTTGTAGATGATCTAGCCACTCCACTTGTAGGAAACGGCTTATGTATAAAGATAGAAATCTTCTTATGATATCATATTTGAATCCAATTTTTGTGCTTTGGGGAAAATATTTTATGTGTTTGAGCACCTCTTCGAACCGAAACTATTTCATTTTATTTTTTTTCAACTGTCCCTAGTTTAGTTCTTTTTACTTCTTGCTTGCTTTCCTTCCTCCCTGTATATTTTTCATTCCTGGTGTATGTATTTTACTGCCCAGGTAAAGTAATTTTTTCTTTCGCCTTTTCATTTATTTATTCATTCATTCATGTTTTAAATTTTCTCAATATTCCTCCTCCTTCTTCTTTCGCACACACAACAATTAAGATCTTAGCAACATAAATGTAAATGAACACTTCACGGTTGACCATATAACATCAGAAGAAATTACGGGGCCTTTGTTGTGCATATCTGAAACGGACTGCTTTTTCATATTGCAACCTGTCATAATCATAAGCATTTTCAAGCCTCTCTACATAAATATTATTATATAAGCCTCGCCACCATTACTACCCTAATCTATAGTCCATTTTTTACAAAACACTTCCCAGATGTGTATAGATTATTATTATTATTATTATTATTATTATTATTATTATTATTATTATTATTATTATTATTATTATTATTATTATTATTATTATTATTATTATTATTATTATTAAATTCAACATTATTATTATTTATATTCTAACAGTATGATATTCATTATCATTATTTTCATTATTATTATTATTGCTATTATTATTATTATTGTTACTACTATTATTATTATTATTATTATTGTTATTATTATTATTATTATTATTATTATTTTTATTTTTATTTTTATTATTGATATTATTATTATTATTATTATTATTATTATTATTATTATTATTATTATTATTATTATTATTATTATTATTATTATTATTATTATTATTATTATTATTATTATTATTGCTATTATTGCTATTATTATTATTATTGTTACTATTATTATTATTATTGTTATTATTATTATTAGTATTATTATTATTATTATTATTATTATTATTATTATTATTATTATTATTATTATTATTATTATTATTATTATTGTTACTATTATTATTATTATTATTATTATTATTACAGGGATTATGAGGAGGGAGTAAACATAGATGTAGTTAAGAAGGTAAATTTAGAGGAGGAATATCAAGAGAAAATCAGTGGCATTTGGTTCTTATGAAGAGGGAATAAACATAGAAGGTGTGTGGGTAAAATTAATATTATATCAGAGGAGCAGCAGCAACATCAGGAGTTATAACCCAAGAAACAAACATAGAGACAACATGAATGAAACGTTTAAATTAGGGAAATGTGTTTTGTAGTTCGAGCAACAGAAAATTCTTTTATATTGCGGCTGGCTGAGGGGAACGACCTCTTGTACAGTCATAGTTCAAAGTTCTTCTACCAGCGTCAGATCCACACCCAACAAGTGAGACGTTTATTAATTTGGCCACTAGATGGCTCTGTCACACAAACGAACTCTGTCAAGGAATCGGACAACGTAAACACTGTGTGTGTGTGTGTGTGTGTTTGTGTGTGTGTTACTGGCTGGAGACATTTGAATCTTGATGTGGTTCATCATTCATGATAACTTGCTTTATGCTATAGTCATGAACTTTATTTTTTGTTTTATGGTGAGCCAGGTACCATTTAGCCCCGCACCGCGCCGAGCGGCTACGAAAGGAACTAATTTTGTTTCGATGCAATACTTGTAAATACTTGTAAATAATTATAATTTTATTTGAGAAACCATCAAACTAGGCATTCACAATACTATAAATTATATAGGCAGCAGTTTTTCATCGTGATCAATAAGCGAAAATAATTAGAAATAATAGGCATACGACATTTAAAATTGTGATTTTGTGTATTTTCAAAAGGATTTGTTACATTTTAATATGGGTTACTCAACCTTTTATTAAACTCATGTTTCACTAGTAAGTTGCTTACACACACATGTATCATGTATTTATATCAATAAATATGAACATCACATTTGATACTTATTTTGTGTAATGAAAGACATATCAGTAATGTATTAGACAAAAAAAAAATACTGAGCAATGTGTAAACAATTTTATTACATCAATGTAAGGTCCATCCAACAAATGCACTGATTAATTCCTTCAGCCGGCTAGGAACTCACTATAGTCTATTTCATTTCATCTGACATCGTCCATGTGTAAATTAGAAACATTGCATTGTCAGCTGGTGATTGACTGTACATACATTGTCCTTAATAACCCTTAACTTGTTGATATAAACATTTAAATTAACCCTTCATTAACTTCATATTGTATGATCCTGGGATTTAAAATAAATCTTCATTTGTTATTTCATATATACAAATCATGTCCATCAGTTGTATTGACCATATAAACAGACATAAGAATGAAAATTTCAAATCCAAGTCAACTATCTTTAAATGTAAACGAACATAACATTTACCCCGCCCCCCTAGCCTCAGCTGTTATATTCCCTTTATATTTCTGGCTATTGTATAACAATACTCATGCCATTTTCATTCAATAAACATTATAATACCTTTTAAGAATGTATATGAAGACAGACATCTATGTATCTATTTAAAATGGGGAGAAACAAAATTGTGTTCGTTTACATTTAAAGAAAGTTGAAATGGATTTGAATTTTCCATTCTTGTGTGTGTTTACATGGTCAATACAATAGATGGACATGATTTGTATATATGAAATAACAAATGAAGATTTATTTTAAATCCCAGGATCATACAATATGAAGTTAATGAAGGGTTAATTTAAATGTTTATATCAAGTTAAAGGTATAGGACAATGTTTGTTCAACCAATCACCAGCTGGCAATGTTGCCATCGGCATAGGAGTGGATAGTACAGGTAATAAAGTCATTAATGAACAGGAGAAAGAACACCACTATTAATAGGCTTGGAAGAAGAACAGTGACCGTCTATAACAGCAGCTAAAGAATGGCCAGAAAGGAAATCAGAGATAAATGTACCGGTAAATATGGTGTCTCTCGGTAACATTACTTCCACTTTGTATATTTCCTTGATTATATGATTATATGAAAGCACTTGGGATTTCAAGTTTTTTTCTTTTCTTGTGAACTTACGCATATATACATACTGTATATATTAATATTATTATTATTATTATTATTATTATTATTATTATTACACTTTTGTTTATCATTCTACATCCTACTGCCACTGTATTATAGTAATTGCCCATCTTTCCACTACTACCTTACCTCTATACATACCGGTAGTCAAGTTACACATCCTCAACAATTACGCACCCTCTACCATTATACACACCCTCTACTATTACACCCACACACTATAATTACACACGCTTTTACATTACACACCGTGCCACTGGTTTTTATCATCATAGGATAACTATATCAATATGCCAGCTCTTAGACCAAACGATTGTGTACTCCTCTGATATTATTATTATTATTATTATCATTATTATATCGTTCACTTCCTCTTCCATCTCATGTCCCTGCTCCTTAGTTATTATTATTATCATTATTATACGTTCACTTCCTCTTCCATCTCATTACCCTGCTTCAGTTACTCAACTTTCCCTTTTTTCTTTCATTTTTCTTCCTGCTTGCTGTCTCTCTTACCTCTTTATCACCTTCTGGCGTTATATATCATCGCTGTTTCGGAGCCTAATATGAATCGATCAACAATTTCGGAAAGGGAAACTAGACTTGGTCATACACACCACGTAACCCACCGAGACTACAGGAACCCACTACACATCTCCACAAAGCTAACGTGCAATGACTAGGATTTGTCCCGGATCAAGTTGGCAGTAGTCTGATAGAGTCAATTCCACAGTGGTTTGTTTTGGTTTGTAAGCTCGCAAACGTAAGAATGTTTGTCGTGTAAATGCCTTATGGGTGAATTATTTAATGAATTTGGTGAGTAATCTATACAGTGATCATCATTATCCAACTGTTGGATAGATATTGTGAATGTGGATACTCACCTTTTGGAAAATAATGAAGCCTTAAAATTTTGGTTGGTTGGGGAGCTAACGAACCAATACCTATGTGGAATCAACCCATAGAGTCAATTAAAAGTAACATAGTTTCTTGAGTGAAATTCATTCCCTTCAGGTATATTATTATATAATCCTGTTTCATGTTAACATTTTGCAATTGACTGTCTTCACCAACTTGTGTACCCTACTACCCATTCCTACCTTTCCTGTCTAGCATGCAACTTTCGAGAAAGAAATAATCAGATGAGCCTTAATTAATCGAATTGAGAAGATATGTTCGAGGACGAGATGAATTTAACCTGTCTGTAGTCTATAATTTTGTGGTTTCCATCTAGCAAGAAAAGGTGTAGGACATGTAGGGCTAGAACATGAAGTAACTTGGTTATTAAATAAGGGAATAGATATAGACAAGTTTGCATGGTGGTGGAGGGAGAGCAAATTATTGGTTAGAATCTGATAAAGTATGTTGGCTAGGGGCTGATAGGAGGGATATGTAAGGGGCTAAAAGATGACGGCAGGTAAAGAGCAGAGAGGATAGAGTAAAAGAACATTCGCTAATAGAGCGAGGACTTAGCGAAAGTATGGCAAAATTCAGACCCCTTGATCTTCGACCTAATGCTCAAATCGCGAGTTTTAGGAATACGGCCATTGCTCAAGTACCACCAGAGTCAGAAATGACAATGCCGTCACGATGGTCGAGTGGTTATCCTTGAACGCTTAGAGCTCCCCTTTCCTCACTCACCATTGCCGGTGTTGGTTTGAACCCTGCACAGGTTTTATTTTTTTCAGTTTTTTTTTTAATTGTGACCTTGATTTTTTTACTTTTGACCTTGAAAAACAATAGTTGACCTAGAAATGTTGATGCCTACCTGTGGTGAAAATTTCAGCAAAATCGGACAAGAATTGCGACCTGTAGACCGCGAACTCTACAGACATTGCCACAAACACACAAACACACAAGACCACTGAGCAACATACTTGGCGAAATTCGCCAAGTAAAAACAAGCTGAAAAGGTAAGGTAGAGAAGTAGAGATGTTTAATGTACAGTCCATACAATATAGAATGACTCGCAGGAACTACAAACATGTGTGTAAGTTACATTCTACTATTTGCATCTGTGTTTCTGAACTCTATTGGTGTCCCACATTTGCTTACCGTTATGCTTTTCGGTCGTTCATTCAATCACTCTTTAGCAATACATAAGATATCACTTGATCTCATGGAATTTTGTTTGCCCAAGGCGATGTACAGTATGTACTGTCGGCTTCAGGAATTTGTATACAGAGAATTGGTTAAAGGGGATCTTTTTTCTGCACATACTGTAAACATTGTTATACTGACCGATTCAAATATCAGCCAGATAACATTACTAGAAAGGTTTGAAGTTAGGAAATTAATGCTTAAAATTTCTAGTTGTTACGAACCCTTGATGTGACTCACAGTGGTGTATTAAAATTTCTGAGGCCGAATTTACAATCACGAGCACTAGAATAATAATTTTAGGGCTTTATGCCTATCGACTCGTGTTGGTCATTAAGGCAGTCAGTCTTGTTACATCAACATATCTTCCCCAGTCTACAAGGTTGCTATCCTTGTTTTTACAGCCGGGTACCTACTTACTGCTAGGTGAACAGGGACATAGGGGCTTGGGAAAATTGTCCAACAATTATTCCACTGACCCGGGAATCCACGAGCACTAATAAGTATTTAGGTGTGCTTCTAATACCTAAGAAAAATAAACGCACAATAAGATCTCCATTGGAATTACTTCGTTAGTGAGTTGGAATTATCAAAGCTTCAACCAAAGCTGTTGTATACTTATTAGTGGTCGTGACTGTACCACACTTATGAGGCTTCCTACGCAGGATGGCATAGAACCAGTAGATAAAGAATAAAAGTAAATAAATAACGTAGAATTATATAAATACGGTACATAATGATATAATATTAATAGCAATGTTATCCAATTTGGGGTATCAACTGAAGCCAACAATGAAGAGAAACACTTATGACCTTTCTAATAACATCAAGAAAACAACAACATTAATAAACATTAATTAAATTCTGGATATAATAACTGGTGTCGTCCACAAGGATCAGGGTATTGGGAGTTAATGAAGGGTTATTCATTACAGGGTACCAATTAACGGCACAGGACGCTCTTCACAAACTTAATCAGCAAACCTCGACGACGCCAAGGCCTGTAATCAGCTGTCACGACCTCATAAAGGATTTGAGTCTGAAATAGATGGGGTCGGTGTTGATTTACGAGGTGATAGCGTGTTGATGAACATATCTCGCTGCCTGGTGAATTGGTCTGCCCAGATAGCTCAGGATATATTTTTTCTTCCCTTTCCTCTCCTCACCTATCCCTCCTTCCCTTCCTTGTTTCTCTTCAGCTGGACTTTTTTTCTTCTTTTCACCTGTCCCCCCTTTACTTTTTTTCCTTTCTTTACTTGTCCCTCCTTATCTTGCTTTCACCTATCCTTCCATTCCTTTCTCTCTTCTC